>JASCZW010005113.1:0-181786 GCA_034211315.2 Aedes japonicus | reverse complement strand
CTATTGCCTAATAGAAAGAGAATTTCAACTCTTCAGATGGAGTTCACAACATGCAGCTACGTACAACCCTTTGTCCAAAGAGCAGAGATCTATGTTCCATCGTCAGGATCTCCTCGGAGCGGTAAGCTAAGTCCTTGAATTACCCGTAACCCTTTAAAAGCAATCCATATCGGAATTGAAACCAACCCGCGACATAGTCCGAAGCACGCAAGCAAACATGCCGCAAGAGCTTTAAGCCTTGTAAATGTGCCGGCCCTTGTCTAACCCTCCTTGCATACAAAACATGACAATAGGTTATAACTGACCTTGTCACTCTGCCTTTCCACCGGCTTGACAAAGCCCAGCCCTGAAAGACATGCAAACATCCATAATGACCTACCTCCGAACCGTTGCGCAATCACCCCGCTCGGCACTGAGCAGAAACTTCTTCTCCGTCTTCGTCAGTATCAACTCGGGAATTTCCCGATCGAACTCGAAATGGCACTCTTGATCGATTTGCCATCGGTGTCCGCATCCATGGCGTTGGTGGCCAGCGAGGCCACCGAGTTGACCAGGTTTCCCTGGATTCGGTTGTCTTCTTCATGATTCAGCCGGTACACACATTCACTCTTCAGGTCAGGTTGATTCGTTCTATGGCTGTGGTTGGTATTCGCAATCCTTACAAGTTTCGATAGCTCCCAAGGGAATTTAGCTGGTTTTAGGAGGATTATTGATTTATCGGGGGCGGATTATTCACATTCCTCACTGAGCTTGTGTCGCGGGATCTACATTTTGAGTTGTTAAGCCATTTAATTAGAGCACTAATCGATGGCACGATAAACTTAAATAAATTTTTGAAATGGGACCACTTTGCACTTCGGAAACGAATTACGCAATGCACTTAATTTAATTATGACAAAGGATACCTTCGCAAGTACTTATCAAACTTCTTCCAACCGATGTCAACCGTTAGATGGTATGTTTTGTTAATCATAAAAACAAAAGTTCACCAACTAATTCCTAATTCCACAATTTACCCACCAATTCACTGTTTCAAAAATCAAAAAAACTACCCGCAAAGATCCGAAAACAGCGCGCGCACGGAGCCGTTGCTGACCGGTCGACTACCGACGGACGAATATCCCCGAGTTCGGCACCTCGCCGTTCTCGAACACTGTGGTTGGACCGTCCGCGTTTCGGTGGTTCGGTTCTAATTCAATTAGCTAAATTATGTCAATATTGGCGGTGATGTAACGCAATATGTCCCTGCAGCTTGCTTGTCTTTCTCCTGAACAACTTCGATTCTGGACTTTTGCCGCCCCGGAACTGGGACAAACGAGGGGAGAAGGACTGGGATTTGAGGGTTGAAAATGTGCTTGGTCTGGCCGTTTTTCGACGACGGCGACGACGGCGACGCGAAAAACAGACAACAAGTACAAATCGGGCATGTGGTGTTGCGTTACGGGAAGTTTTGACTGCACAGGTGACCGTGAGCCAGAGAGCGGAGATCGTCGCTAATTGTCTTAGGGAGAAGTGCTGAGGAGGCATGTTTGAGTACCAGATGGGAAGTGCAATGACCAGCACCATCCTTATGTGGTGGATTTTGGCTGATTATCTTTGGTTTTCGACTAAATTTCATTTGGTTTTTGTTTCCGCTGAAAAGGATTTGGTTTCGTTGTGGGGAATCACAATTGGGGAGTTTGAACCTACGCGTGACCGATTTGTTTCGGGTTTGAAGAGCAGCACTTCGACGGTCACGTGTTGCGGGATTGGAATCAGATTTAAATGAAGCCTTTGGTCAGGATGTACACTAGGCGGTTGATTTATCCGTTAGATAGATAAACTTGAGTGTGTAGCATAGTGTAGTGGAAAAAAAAATTATCAACGGGAAATGGATTGCATCGTTTGTGAAACTTTATTTCTGGTTAAAAATGAAGTCTTAAAGTAAGGCTTGTTCGTGACCAAATCTGGACACCCCTAAATACGTATATCTCTGGAAACACTTCATCAACGCGTGAAATATTTCTCCGACTGATGAACGTATGTCTGTTCGTTGTGTAAGATAAGTTTTTGGTGATACTACAAGCTTTTAGATCAAAGATGGCGTCGAAAAAAGAGCGAATGCGAAAAGCAATTGTGTGGGATGAAAATCCGGATTGGTCAATAAGAAAACATTTAAAAAAAGGCTCGGTTTTCCTGCACGCACTATTCTTAAATCTTTCGATACACGTTCGACAACAGCCAGGAAGGCTGGGAGCGGAACAAAAACGTATCTCAGGAACCACCAGAAGGACGCGAAAGTGGGGCAAATATTGCAGAAGATACCAGATCTTTCGATACGTACTGTGGTAAGAAAAATAAAAAGGTCCCCAACTTTCGTGCATACTTCCAAGCACCGGCCAAATGGGAATTCGTTCAAGGTGAAAACTGTACCGAACCGTAATGATAAACAGATTGTAGCGGCTAAAACACAGGCTCGCACGTTGTATCGGACGATGAAACTTATGTGCTGAAAGACCTTAGGCCGCTTCCCGGAAAGTCTTATTATACTGCCATGCAACGGAACGGCGTGGATAAGCATTTCAGGACGAAGAAAAAGGCCAAGTTTCCCAAAAAATATTTGGGTTGGCAGGCAATATGCAGCTGTGGTCGAGCAAGCCAAAGCTTCATCACTACCGGAAGAGTAAACAAGGAAATATACCGCAAAGAATGCCTAAAGTAGCGATAGTTACCATTCCTACGCAGCCATGAAGCATCCCTTGCTATTCTGGCCTGATTTGGCACCTTGTCACTACGTCAAAGATGTTTTGGAATGGAATAAAGCGAATGAGTCCATGTTGTACCGAAAGAGGTGAATCCATCTAACTGCACGGAGTTGCGACCTATCGAGCAGTGTTGGTCTCAATATAAACAACAAGCTACAACTATAGAAAAATTGCGATTTGGACAAAAAGTTTTGCGCCGCACGCAGTACCGTGCAACGGATTCATTTCCGGGAAGGCTTCAAGTCATACCGTGTCTGTAAACAACCAAAAAGCGATCAGAAGCAGAACAATGTGGCCAGAATCCGTGGACAGAAATTCAATGGCTGTCTCCTCATGGATGATGAAACCTACACACTTAGAAAATTTTACAGTATTCGGTAATTTTTTACCGAACTTTCAACAACTGAACGTTCGGTAATCCGAATTAACGGATTTCGGTAAAATTCGTCAAGTTCCGGTAATTTTTTACCGGAATAATTTAATATTTCATCGAAATCCGGTAAGTCGGATTACCGAACGTTCGGCTGTTGAAAGTTCGGTTAAAAATACCGAATGCTGTAAAATTTTCTAAGTGTGTATGTAAAGGCCGATTTGAAACAGCTACCGGGACAAAAATTTTACTTGGCCACGGCTCGGGGAGATGTTCCTGCCAAATTCAAGGTTGTGTTTGCAGATAAATTTGCACGTTAATACATGATTTCGCAAGGTATTTGTAGCTGCGGTAGGAAGACCAACGATTTTATCACTGATGAGACATTTAATTCTGTACAGAAGGGCTGTACAGAACGGAATGTCTCCAAAAGCAAATATTGCCATTCATCAGATTCCACAATGAATCTGTCATGTTTTGGCCAGATCTTGCAAGCTGTCATTACAGTAAAATAATGCTACAGTGATATGGAACCAACGGGATTCGGTTTATACAGAAAAAACTCAACTCCAACTGTCCCCAGCTCAGACCGATAGAAGATGTTGGGCTATGATGAAGAGGAAGCTGGATGTGAATAGCAGTTTCGTTGAAAGCATCAATGAATTGAGAATAAAGTGGAATAAGATCCATCCAGAATAATGTGCCCTGGTTGATGCAACGTATTCCGGGAAAAGTCCGCAAATTTCTATGAAATTTGTCAATTTCTACGAAAAAGATTTTTTTTGTATTTTCCCTCTTTTTTTTCCTTTTTTGTAAGTTCCCTCATGTGAACTTTACATAAAGTCGAAAATTTTAGTCAAGGCACAATACTATTTTGTTAATGTGTATCCAAATTATACGCAATAGTCTATGTTCCAATTCCAACTGGGCCACACCTTAAGTATGTTGCAAAGAAGTTTGCACAGACCCTAATGGCTGGAGTGAACTCAAAAGTTCCTAGTTTCTTCATGCAGCCTTATTAAGTAACTGTAATTAGTTTTAAGATAATGCACATTAAAATAAAAAAATGCATCTTGGATTGAACTAACTGAAATTTTGTTTTATTCCAAATTTAATCAGTCGCGAACAAGCCTTAGCCTAGTGTAGTGAAATATTCATACAAAATTCGCGTTTTTTACGCATATTCTTGACGTAGGACTACGTCTTTGTTTTCAATTAGGTTTAGGTTTTGAGCGTTAATAACTAAGTCATTTCGCATTTCATTTTCTAAATGTTTGCACCAATCGATCGGAACATTTTCTACGCTTCGATTTCAATAATTGAATCGATTTTTATCTTTCAACTATTAAAATTAACGCAAATATAAGGTGGTGTCTTATAATTTACAGTACTTTCCTATCACAGACTTCAAATTTAAGTAAGGGGCTATTCATATACCACTTAGATTTTTCTGGATGGGGAGGCGGGGGGGACCACGGTCCATGCTCCATACAAAATTTCAAAAACATATATGGAGAAAAGTCTACGAGGAGGCGGGGGGTGAGATTTTCAAAAATAAGGCTACGTGGTTTATAAACAGGCCCTAAGGAACGTCTCATAGTGTTTTATGTGATTTATAAGGGAGACATCTTCGGATTTGCTTCATTTGCTCGAAAGCCATGGAGCTATGTAGAGCGGCAATGGGCCAGTGCTGCACTGGCAGCTGGCAGTTGCAAGTACCCTGCAGTACACGGACGAACAACCAGCCAGAATGAGCGCTTAGCGAGTGGCTGGCTGGATAGCCGTTAGTTATGCAGTCGTGTGGTAGCCCATGTCAAATTAACTGGTTAGCGCAACCACAAGTAGCGAAACATGTATGATCTATTGGATATGTACATACATGTATACAGTTTTGTCTACCTGCTCCCTGGAAATCAGCATGCTGTCTAGAGAAACCCCAAGGTAGACAGCTGATTTGCTCCATTCCACCGTTGTGTTGTTTAGGCTTTTTAACATCCCCAGGTGGAACAAGTTGGAGTGTGGGAAGATGATGACCTGGGTCTTCACAGCGTTGATACATATCTTCCATTCAGTGAAGTATTC
This sequence comes from Aedes japonicus, assembly GCA_034211315.2. Lineage (NCBI taxonomy): Eukaryota > Metazoa > Arthropoda > Insecta > Diptera > Culicidae > Aedes > Aedes japonicus. The sequence goes on along the minus strand of JASCZW010005113.1, from coordinate 176,590 downwards.
TGACGCGGTAAGCGCTCTTGATACCCTACCATTGTGGACGACTGTGATTTCATCGGCGAACAACAACAAAGATCGATTTTCAGGAAGCGGGGGTATGTCCGAGGTGAAAAGGTTGAACAGAAGTGGACATAGCAAACTTTCCCGTGGAATGCCAGCGGAGATCTCTCGCGCATCGGAAACTGCACCATGCAGCAAAACACGGAATACCCTGTCCGACAAATAATTTTTAATTATCTTCCCGAGGAAGATGGGAAGATTGTATCGTTTTAGTTTGAACACCAGGCCATCATGTCACACGTTATCAAAAGCCTTCTCGATGTTTAAAAGTTTCATGGTAGATGATTTAGAAACACACTCGTTCCGTCTGAGGATAATAATGACTCGATTAAGTTGGTGAATTGTTGAACGACCACGTCGGAAGCCAAATTGTTCGTCGAGCAAGATGTTCATCTCGTCGGCAGATGAAAGAAGCCGACGGTAGATCACTTTCTAAAACAGCTTGGATAATCCTGAGAGAAGGCTGATGGGCCCATCGCTCTTGGAACATTAAGGGTCTTTCCCAGATTTCTGGATGGGAATGACTTTAGCTGACTTCCAACACGAGGGAAGTAAGCTAAGTCGCAGGCATTGGTTGAAAACCATCGCTAGATGGTTATAGAACTGGGGGCTCAATTGCTTGATCTCCAAGTTCATAATGTTATTGAAACCTCGGGCCTTCAATGTTCTTGAGCCTTAGATATAAGTCAACAATTCGTCAGCTGAAATCTCCAACTCCTCCGAGAAGTCGTTGGGAGTCGTTGTATGGATGTTAGTAATAGTCTAGTGTCTAGTGGGATCAACGGTGCTATGGGCTTTGGCTTAGTTTTCCAAATTTTTGTCAACTTCCAGAACGGCTTTGCACAATCTGGGAGAGAGCGGATCTTGTCGGCAAAATTTGTATTCCCTAAGGTCCACCATTCTGGCCTTGATAATTTTCGTCACTCGATTTCGGTGACTTTTTAGCGTTGGCAAACCAGTTCGCTGTTTATGCCTTCGGATGGCGTTTCGCAATTGTATCAGTTCTTTAGTGGGTCTATCAATGGGTACAGAATTGCTCACCTGATCTATCACTGGGACATGTTACTCCCGGGCCTGGGAGATCACTTTGCTCGATACTCTTCAGCTGCCGTTCGATGTCAGCAACCGACTCAGGGTGCATGTCAAAGTCGATGTTGTCGTCAACGTGTTGTCGAACCTCTCCCATATGGCACGATGGTAGTTCCGTCTGGTGATTTAAAGCCGGTTGACCGAGGTGCCATCTTCGGCCACCACCGGATAGTGGTCCGAGCTGAGCTCTGGTGCACAACCGGCTGGGCGATGTTATTTCCCATGTTGGTGAGGAAGATACCGATTGTTGAATGAACCCCTGATCTGCTCAACCGGGTGGGAGTATCTGGGCCCAGGATGGTGTAATGGTCCTCTTCAGGTTCTCAGGTTTCGTTTTTCTCATTCACGTCGCCGGCGATGATAAACTGCCCTTATCTCCGGGTTAGCTTGCGAGTGTCGTTTTGTAGGATCATTGTTGTTCCGCTGGTCGTGCTGGCTTGCTTGGGACAATAGGCCGCGATGATGGTGATAGTGCCAACGGTAGTTTCGACCTCGACTCCGATGGCTTCGGTAGACTACAGCTGATAACTCGGAAGCAGTAGGCAGTTGATGTTGTAGCGCAGGCCGATCGCAACTCCTCCTCCATCAGAGCCGCAACGATCAAGTCCACACAAACCGGTAGCCTGGGATGGAGATGCTATATTGTGCGTCTCTGTGATGATGGCGATGTCGATGTCATTGCTGTTGAGGAAGTCACCGAGCTCGATGATTTTTGTTCCGGATGTAACAAGCATTCCAATCAATGATGCTGATGGTTGGTTTACGGTCCCTTCGAATCTCGGAGAGGGTTAAGACAAGGTGAAGGATTGTCGTGTTTGTTGTTTACCATTGCACTGGAGGGTGTGATTCGAAGAGCAGGGATAGACACAGGTGGTACGATCTTCAGGAAGTCTGTCTAACTATTTGGCTTCGCCGATGACGTTGATATCGCAGCACGTAACTTTGAGACGATGGCGGAAGCGCACATCAGACTTAAGGCTGAAGCTGGTAGGATTCGGCTTGTTATTAATGCGTTGAAAACAAAATACATGAAGGGAAGAGGCTCACGCAAAGACAATGTTAGCCTCCTACCACGAGTTCAGATCGACGGTGATGAAATCGAGGTAGTAGATGAATTCGTGTATCTGGCTCATTGGTGACTGGATGCGCATTATGGCTGGCAATCGTGCCTACTTTGGACTTCGAAGAACGCTAAGATTGAACAAAGTAGGCTGAACAAGACATTCATTAGACCGGTAGTTCTCTACGGCCACGAAACATGGACATTGATAGTGGAGGACCAGTGTCTTTGAACGGACGGTGCGATCTACGGTGGAGTGCGGATGGAAGACGGAACGTGGAGGAGGCGAATTAACCACGAATTGCATCAGTTGCCTGCTCCCATCGTACATATTGCTAAAAACGATCGACTGCGATGGTCTTGGCATGCTAGCAAGAATGTCGGACGACAGTCGTGTTAAAATGCGTCCCGAAAACAAACCGACGGGCACAAGAAGAGGAGGCGCACAACGAGCAAGGTGCATCGATCAAGTAGAATGTGACCTGCGGACCCTCCGCAGACAACGAGGCTGGCGAGGTACAGCCATGAACCGATTACAATGGAGACAATTTCGTGTACAGCAGAGGCCACCCGGCCTTGGTCTGATTGGTAATGTAAGTAATTTTGGTTGACGGTCCAACAGGCCCGGCGTCGTGACGGAATTCTTCTCCAGGTGGACCAGATAGAATTGGATCCGATGATTTTCCTGTTGTTGACGTCTGATTGGGAACACCTTCTGAGGCTTCAGTGCCACCGCTTGCAGCTCGTCGATGATTGCCTTCGGAGTGAGTTCTGGAAGGCCACACAGAATCACCTTTAGCGGCTTGTTTCCGAGTGCGTCTTGAGTGTAGAACTCGTGTTGCTTAGCGACAAGATGAGCGGGAAGTTCTCTGAATTTCTGGGAAATTATCTGATCTTCTCCAAAAAACTTTTAACTTCTGGGAAGTTCCTAAATATTTTGAAGTTTTCTGAATTTCTGTCCTGAACTTTGGGACAAAACTTTTTTTCTTCTGGGAAGTTCCCTGAAGATCTTTGGTAGTTGTATTAAATTCTGAGAAATTCAAAAAAAAATTTACGTTTTCTTCTGGGAGGCTCCCTGAATTTCTTGATAAATGCTTGAGATTCTGGGAAAAATCCTCAACTTTTTGGAAATTCGCTGAACTCATGTTGAGGTCCCTAAATTTATGGAAAATTTCCTGAATTTCTGAGAAACACCCTGAATTTCAAGGAAGTTGCCTGATTTTGGTAATTTCTGGTCTCCGATTTTTGGAAAGTTTGCTGATTTTCTGGGATGTTTCTACTTCTGAGAAGTTGCTTGAATTTCTAAGAGAAGAATCCCTAAACATTTGATAAGTTTTCTGAGTTTCTGAGAAGTTCACTAAATTCATGCGATTTTTTCGAACTTTTGGGAAGCATTTTCGTTTATCAGTTTGTTCACCTCTTCTGGTGTAGGGGTCGGAAATACAGCGAGCCGTAAGTCTTCAGTATAGCTTTGGAAAATTTCTTCAAGGTCAGCAGGCTGGTTAACTCCCTCACATTTTCGTCGAGAGAACTAGCTGAGGAACCGTAAGCCAACAGCCAGTGAGGGTTGCAGCGCACCTTTTGCTGAACGGGCTCAGACGACTAGTTTTCGCATGAATCCAATCTGTCACGCACAATTTGCTGGAAACAGGTCATCAAGATGACTTTGAAGTTTTCGCGTATTAATAGTCATCATAAACATCTTCCTCGGCAACGCACAAGAAGTGCTTCTCGTCGTAAGTTGGCATGTTGCTGAACTAGTCCTGGAAGAGCTTCTGATGATCGAAATGGAAATCACGATCGAGGGCTTCCAGGATGTGACCCTCTCCGTTTTGACGCTTGCTTTTCCGCTGCCAAATTTACAATCAGCATTGAAGACTGTATTCGATGAAATTTGGACACACAAAATAGGTCACCAAAAAATTTTCCTTGAGCCCGATTCTTTCCAAACATTCTGGAAATAAAGTACTAGAAACTAAATGGTTTATTGAAGCTCTTCTCCCAACCATAAATGCCTGCACCTTTGCCTTGACCCCTTTCATCAAATTTTTGGCAATGATAGGACCGACTTGCTTACTTACTTTCAACCACACTTTCTTTAGTTCAAGTTCATTTCTATCAGTTTTGGAGTTTAACGAGCTTTGCCTTCATGATTGCCCAACATTTTTCAATTGGGCGAAGTTCGGAGTGTTTGGAGGGTTGACGTCTTTTGGTACAAAAACTACATTATTATCTTTGTACCAGTCTAAGACGGGCCGGGCATAGTGGCAAGATGCCAAATCCGGCCAAACCAGTGTCGGGCCATCGTGAGATCTCAAGAAGGGCAGAAGTCGTTTTTGGAGGCATTCGCCTTCGTAGATTTGTCCGTTGACGGTCCCAGAGGTGATGAAGGGCTGACTCATTTTGGCACATCCGCAGATCGACAGAATTTCGACAGTTTCTTCTTCCGTACACTCTCCGGAGCGGCCAACTTAGAGGTGTTGTTCCTGTCCTGGCATTTGTTTGGTGTCGGCTTTAATGTAGGTCTCATCGTCCATCACAATGCAGAACGGTTTTGTGAGCCACTCCCTGTACAGTTTTCTTGCACGAGTTTTGGCCACCGAGTTCTGTTTTTTGCTCCGGTTCGGTGCCTTCTGGACCTTGTACACATGTAATCCAGAACGTTTCATTGTTTTCAGCACAAAAAAAAAACTGAAACTTTCGCCGTTTTCGCAACATCCCTGATCGAAATGTTGGGATAACGCTTAAATTGGTTCAATGCCACGTTTTTTGCCACTACCATTTTTCCGCTTGGTTGTCTTACGGTCCTTGAACGTTTTGATCACATGAGATACGGTTGAATGTGCGATTCCGAGCTGTTTTCCGATCCATCGATGAGAAGCGTTTGGGTTTTCGAAATGAGTGCCCAAAATTTGTTGGCGCACTATTTCTTCATTCGAAGCCATCACTGAAATCACTGGACCGATTTTCACGAAACTCATTACACAATTGACACAACACAATGAAATACATTCAGTTAAAATTTCAATAATTTTTACCCACACGCTAAAAAGTTACGAACAATTGCGTGTGTCCAAATTTCATCGAATACAGTCTTTACCTTATACCTTATATTCCTCGTCGTCATCGTTAGCACTACTGACAGTAAAAATCATGTTGTTATACCAGAGGCTGGATAGTCATGATGAAAATGGAAATAGTTTTTGGCTCAGGAAGTACCAGCACATCAATCCCAAGCTCGATCTCAAGCCTAATGACTCTACCATTATAACGTAACTCACACGAATACAACGTCAACTACTCTGCCAATATGTAACTGTTCGTTTGGAAAGTTCAGTAGCAAGAGACCCCTTGAACTGGGTCTCAGGGTCGGCTTACTACTCGGTAATCCCAAGGGTCTGCGCAAATAAGGTGTGCAGCGTACTAAGAAGTCTTGGGGCGGTTTTGAAAAAGTGGTTCAAGAGAGAGAATTAACTGTTTTGGTTCTGAAGATTGGGTTTGAATTTTTGAGTTAACAATGTGGGTATGGGTTACTGTAGATCTCGTTGTCCTGCGAGCGCTCGCTGCTGCTGTTGATGACGAATGTTGGCTGGTGGCTTTTGAAAACAATGGAGAATGGTGGCTGATTAGCAGAGTTTGACGTTCGCAGATGTCGAACGATCAAAGTAATCTACGACGTCTTCCTCATTGATGGCAATTGACACGGTCCATGGCGATACCGGAGTGACCGTGCCAAGAGGGGAATGCTCTTTGGTGTTTTCACCGAGCAACAGTACCGCCTTAACGATTATGACCGATTGGGCCAGAGGTCGAAACTATCCTTTGCTATTAGATGCAGCAAACCCTTAGGTTACTGCACCGTATCGTGTGCGTCGGTACCAGACAAGATGGCGCTTTTTAATGTAGGATAAAAGGTCCTGTGAGGGTAGCAGGAAGTATTATTGTTTGTTTAACCAATCCATAGTAAACAGTTTGCGAAAAATCTCAGAAAAAAAAACTTCTGATCTCTAATTGACTGATTGACAGAATGACAGGTGTTGGCGAGTTTACCAACAAGAAATACAACACAGATGTGGGGAACACGAAGTTGGTCTATTTGAGCTGGTTCTATACAAGTTTTGCTTATGCGAATCAAGTATAAAGTTGTTCCAAAAATAGACCTCCGCTGAAGATGCCCTAGGCTTTGTGAATACAAAATAAGACTAATGACTGGGCCACAATTGATGTGTTGCGGATGCGTTTGTGTGAGTTAAACAGTTTTCCCCTTAGGTTTCCTGGCAGCTTGCGTATTTTTCTGGGATCTGCTCCTACAAACAAAATAGCACCAGAAACAGATACAGGAATGTATAATCTGCCCGTCGGTAGTTGATATAGATGTTAGCACCCTGGCATTTCCAGCAAATTTACGTTTGAAGTCATTGTTTACAATTGTTACTTTCGACCTTTTGACGATTTTGTCTAGAGCTGTGGGCCAGCCGTAAATTGACATCCGGTTTACAACTTGTCCGTAGAACAGGGTAGCATTGATCATTTCTGTTATCAATAAGTTTAAGTATGAAGTGCAATTTGTACAGATTTGATGAAATGCATGAAAACGCCTAAGTTTGACATTCAACAGAAAATCATAATTTTATTTATGTATTCCTTTCGAATTAGTGGATTTTCCGGCATTATTCAAATGATTTACTTCATTAGACAGAAATTGCCATTAATGACATCGGACCGTACAAGTTAACGATCGTTTGTTTAAATGTTTCAATACAATAGCATACAATATCAAATTTAATAATAAGTAGTTTTATTTCGTTTCGTAGTGTAACCTATTTTTCTGTAATCAGTTACACCCAAAACATAGAAAATCAATGGAAGAATCCAGGTAACGCAAAACTGAGGTTAAATGTCGTAGATGTCGCTCGTTTAAATTGGTTTTTCGAGCTGTCTAAGCAAAGTAATTAGTGATAAAAATGTAGGAAAATCGACGATAATGACTTTACAAACCAATTCCATACAGTTTGAAAAATAGCCAGAAAGTTATTATCAATTTTAGTTTTAGATACTACGTTGTTTAACCTCACTTTAGCTTTACTTGGATTCTTCAATGGAGATTCATGACTAAACCTCATAAGAATAAGTTGATCTCTTTCACAGAAAATTTTCTATGTATCAACTTAAATCGCAATAATCAATAATGCTTTGTTTTACGATTTCTCAATTGAGGAATCCAACTTGAAAAAAAATGAAGACACCGAGTGGTGATAAATCTGACAGCTCCAATGTTAAAGTATAGGACGAAACTTTTAAAATGCTTATAGAAAATTCAAACAAAATTCTAATTAAAAGCGGTTTGTTGTATGATGTAAGAAAAATTTAAAACTTCTCAATACAGACATTTTCAGCAAAATGTGATAATGTCCCTATTGTGTAGTTATGAATTTTTCTTACGTCCGACAAAAAACCGTTTTTAATTAGAATTTCATTTGAATTTTCTAGAAGCATTTTAAAAGTTTCGTCCTATACTTTAACATGGGAGCTGTCAGATTTATCACCACTCGGTGTCTTCTTCTTTGTTCAAGTTGGATTCCTCAATAGCGAATGCTTCCGATTTTAATATTCTCAATTCAAGATTTCAGTTTAACAAAAATGTTTGTGGTTATTGTTTGAAATGATTTAAACGACATTAAAATCAGTTAATTCAGAAGTAACAAATGAACCACTTGGTCTAGTAGTCTTGTTTCAACCATATCTACCAGATATATACAAAATGCACTGGCATACTTCTAGCTCCATAGAATACATCAACTAAGGATTCGAAGCGACAGAATCTCGAAATAATGTTTAATTTCCGATATCAAGTGGTAAGTTTTGTAACTACATAAGACAACTTTTCACGGAAAAGTTACATACATACCATATCATACATTTGAAAGATTGTTCAATAATTATGATTTATAAGTATATCTCTGGAACATGTAATTCACAAGATGTATATGCTTCAGCCGCCACAGTATTGATTAGTATAATCTGAAAATTTGAAAATCTTATTGGATTTGTTTTTTAAAATATACAACTAATATAACCTGATTTTGATTCTGTTTGTGCCTGATATTTGCTGGCCATGCCATTTGGTAGCAAGCTCGCACAAGAACTATACTCATTATCCATGATATGGTCATCTAACTGAACGAGCAATTGAAAACAAAACCATTTGTTTCGATCAATATTAAACCGACCCGCCCCATTCTTCAACGTACACAAAAAACTCACATTTGAAAGGTTCCCGATTTGGCGCGCAAGCAACGCACGAACCGGTCGCAACGCAATCGCCCATTCTGCCGATTTCTATGTCTAGTTTCCCACTCTCTGCGTCTCGCCTTCCTGACAGCAAAACGATCAATCGTCAGATGGTGCGCGATGAATGACACATACCGTCATCAACCAGCCTTGTGCCGCACGAATGAACGGAACAAGGAGAAACGGAATAACAAGAAGCACAGCAGACAGAGAGGAAAGAAAGAAAAAACGGTGTCAAATGATACATTCTTCTCTCGGGTCCGATCAGCCATCAGCAGCAGCAGGCGCTTCGCAACGGCTCTGCCTATCTGTATTTATCTATCCTCGAAGCCGTCGTCGTCGTCGTCGTCGCAGTCGTTTGGATTATTAGTTTTTCTCGAGTTTCCTTTCGACTTTTTGGACTGTGTGCTATTATTATTCGGTTGGTGAACTTGGTCCACTGCGGGTTGTGTTCGTTCTGTGGACTTCTTTTTTCGTGTCATGTGAGTGTAACGTTGTGCAGAACAAGAAATTCCATCGATTGGATTCGAATAATTATTGCTTCAGAGCGAATTCCGGTCTGTGAGTGATTTGAATTTGGCCTTCACTGCAGTTCAAGGAGTTTGGGCTTACGGCGGATGTTGCAGTGCTGCGACGCAAAATTAGCATCAATAACAGTTGATTTAGGGGATATGGTTATGGGCTATGGTTACGATGTGATGGTGTGAGTGCACGGGCCATTCAATGTTGATTAAGCGAAATTGTGGAAAGGGGGAAAACATCGTCGTCGCAGCGATTGGGGGAGGTAAACACTAGTAACAAAACAAAGCTGGTGACGAAGACCGTGGGAGACGAAAGCAGACCGCCTGCTGGAAAGTGTGTGTGCTTGAGCACGGGAAAATTACTGCCGTGGGAACCACCGAGCGTAAGACTCCGAGAAGTGGGTCTTGGAAAGTCTCCAGTTGACAGAGGGGATAGAGTGAAAATTTTCGGGTTCAGTGTGAAGTGGAAGTTGCAGTTTCGAAGTGGAAGAGAAACCCAGCGCAACGAGGTTCGTCAGTGCGTGGAATGTAATTCTGAACACGCATTTCAGTGCAGTTGTGGAGTGGTTCGAAATCAAAACAAAGTTAAAGCGAACTGAGTGCCAGTGACATCAGCAGCGGAACGAAACCGAACCATTGAGCAAACGAGCTGTCTGTAACTGTTGGTTGATGTAGTTGTAGGTACTTCGATATCTACTGGTTGCATGGTCGTTGCAGATATTTCACGCAATCGCGGCCAGGTGTTCGGTTGCCGATGTTATTGAATGTTGGCAACTATAAGGAAACAAGAGGGATTGATGTTGTGTTAGGCTGCCTAGGCCGGACCGAACGACGGACAAATTGAATAACTCGAAGAGCCGGAGTCATTCGTCATGGAGAAAAGGTAAAGCGGGTTTCTCACAAACATTCAAATACCGCAAGTTGCTGTACGCGAGGAGAGAGGGAGAATTGTGAATAGGGCAGAAATTGAGGGAATTTGTCGATAAGGGCTTTGGTTCGCACTGCTCGGTTTGCTGTTTCTTGGAAGAAGGGTAGCAGAATCTTGACCACATCCGGTTATGTTCACAAAACTTCTTTGGGCAACTGTTTGAGCTTATCTTGATGGAAATACCATATCATTTGTCTGTGACAAGCATGTGTAGATAATTTACACAGTTTGTAACGGAAGAAACAGACAAAATAACTAAACTTTCCTTTGGAAATAGCTTAGAATAATATAGACTATGTTTGTGGCTTGCAAATCTTGGAAGGGCTTGTAAATCCCCTTCCTGTTATCCGATTGCCGCTAATTTTGGATCATCGGCTTATCGGCCATGGCAGTGCATTCTATTACAACAAAGTCCAGTTTTCAGCTAAAAAAAATGGTACTAGGAGGTGAAGATGAAGAAAAATGATGCACTGATGGAACCTGCATCCGTACAATAGTTCTGAGAAAATTGTAGTAACTAAAAGAGTGTTCTAAAGGCGAAGATGAAGAAACATATATGCAATGATTTCTACATTTCCGTTATTCGGATAGCAGTCCCATAGCGATATTTCTTAAGTTCTTTTTCAAATGGACGTAACTAACATTTGGACCTTTTTTATTCCTATTTGAAAACCGGACATGGTTGACCCAATTAAATTCCACTGAATGACACATTGGTAAAAGATATTACATCACTGTGCTTAGAAATTACACCAGGAGTGAAAATTCAAGCTTCATTTAGAAAAATGTTTCTTACAACGGTCTGCAATAGAAAAAGATAATACGACATTTTGATAAGTCAGTAAACCTGCGTTGAACAGATTCGACTCTATTTGCGCCACTAATATAGCTCGGATTCCAGACGGCAGAGCAATACTCCAGAGTCGATCGCACCAGTGAGCAATAAAGGGATTTCAAGCAGTAAATATCGTAGAAGTCTTTAGCCATCCGAAAAATAAAGCCTAGAGCTCTTGACGCCTTGTCCACGATGTACGAGATGTGAAACTTGTACGTCAACTGAGAATCCAGAATAACTCCTAGATCTTTTACGTAAGTCGTACGTTTGATTACCGTGCCTTGAAGCTTATAGTCGAAGAGAATCGGCTCCTTTTTTCTAGAGAAAGTGATCACCGAATATTTCTCCGGATTAACCACCATACGGTTGAGGCTGCACCAGTGAGCAAAGATTTGTAGCTGCTGTTGTAGGAGGTGACAATCGTTGGTAGACTGGATTCGCAAAAAGATCTTCAGGTCATCAGCATACGAAAGACGGGGTCCTACGAGGGTAAGGTTCACATCATTGAAGTACAGCAAGAAGATCAGTGGCCCTAAATGGCTCCCTTGAGGTATTCCTGAAGTTGCTGGAAAAACGTCGGACATGCAATCACCAACAGCAACTGTCAGCAGACGACCAGAGAGGTAGGAGCGAAACCATTGTAAGAGACTTCCATTTACTCCAAGCTTATGTAGTTTTGCGATAGCTATGTCGTGGTTGAGCTTGTCAAAAGCTGCTGAAAGGTCTGTATAGATGACGTCAGTTTGCGTCCTTTCGGCCATATTTTCCGTAATAAATATGCCACTTGATGTGGAAATCTGGAACAGACGATGCAAGGGGGCCAGCAGAATGGAAATGTGTTTCTTTAGAAATACTAACGGAACTCCATCTGGGCCAGGATTGAAGGATGACTTGAGCTGCGATGTGGCATTGGAGATCATCTCAATACTGATATCGATTGCTCCAAATAAGTGACCATGCAGAGGAACGTTGTTCGTAGCCGCAGTTATCTGATCGTCAGTAACATTTTCGTCAGTGAATATGCTGGCAAACTTGATCGAAAACAAGCGGCAAATATCCTGAGGAATGGAAGCGGTTTCACCGTTCAAGACCATAGACGATGGTAATCCAGACTCCCTGCGCTGTTGATTAATATATCTCCAAAAAGATTTTGGATTTCAGCTATCTTTGGACATTTTGTTGGTAGCGAGAGTAGCATAGCCGACTAACCCGCTTGAGCTCGTAATTGAGCGTCACGTAGAAATGTTTCAAGGGAAGCGTACGATATTTAGTGTATCTTCGTAGTGCTGCTCTCTTGGTCGATTTAAGCTTTTTTAGTTCCTTCGTCTGCCACGGATGAAGAGAGTCTTTCTGTAGTATAGTTTTCGGCACATGCCTGTCAATGACGTATGCCAAGACATGAGAAAATGTGAGAGCGGCATTGTTAACGTCGTCAGCGTCCAGAATTGTATCCCAGTCTATGTTGGCCAGCACCTCGGTTATGCTACGATGGTCGGCTTTCCGGAAATCATAAGACACAGGCGCTGGAAAGTCAGCATAGTCGTTGTCCAGACTTTCAGGAATGGAAATGACTAGAGTTGGATGATGTGGAACATGCTTAACCAAAGGGGCGGGGCCATAGAGATAAACGGAGCGGTGTCTCGAGCACTTACAAAACATAGGTCCAAGCTGCGGTGATTTTCGTTCACTACGTGGTTAATTTGGGAGAGTGTTGCCACGCTATAGCAATCGAGAAGATGTGAAGCTTCTGAATGAAGCACGGATCTTTCGCAGTCAGGATGGAGAAAGCCACCGTGAGACGATTTCCATGAAATACCAGCCAAATTGAAGTCACCTAGCACCATATACTCATCCGTTGAAGCCGAGTTTTCTCCTATAGAGAGAACGGAGCGGCAATGCGCCTTAATTAATTCGGTATCACGTGTCCGATCAGGTGGAATATACAAAGCACACAGGAACAGTGTTCTATCCAATAGTTTAACAGTGAGCCAGATCTGCTCCAAACACTCCCATTCGATATTTTCGATAGGTTTCGCTTTCAGTCCGCAACGAACCGCTATTAGAACACCTCCTGCAGTAGATTTCCTGCTGTTGTTGGGATTTCTATCGCATCGGAAAACCTCATAATCGGGTCCAAATACTTGGTTTGAAAGTGTGCGACCATCGAGCCAAGTCTCGATCAGGACGATAACATCATAGCAGCGAGCAGCGGTAGCCAAACGGTAGTCAAGGACATTAGAATTGATTCCACCGACGTTCTGGTAGAAAAATATGAGGTCCTGTGGCAGACGGACGGATTGGGTTGAACGGATTTTCTCCTTCTAACTTCTGGAGCGGGCAGCTTCAACACAATCTGTGACAGGTTCGAACCATCAGGGATGGCAGACGGCGGAACTAGATGCGTACGACGTAGAAGAGGCGATTCCGGCATGCCAACTTGCAGGTGAGGACGACGAATTTGATGTATTGAAATTGGGAACAGCATCAGGCTGCGAAAATTCACGTTTATGTTTGAACTTACCTGACGTAGCAAGTTGGGAGACACCCAGTCCACATCTAAGCTCAGGGCCAGAACGATTAAGAAGAACGCTGGCTGCAACAGGCTCGACTGAGTTAGAGGAACTGGGGACTCCCATATTGCTTTCTACGGTGCGTCCTGGGTGTCCTTAAAGAATATCGTCCGATTTCGAAGCGAGCCAAGTTGTCTGATGTGCGGTCAGTGATGTCAAAAGCTCTTGTTGAGAATGGGTGGACCATAGTGTGCTGGAATTCGAACCATCATAAGGCAGCGAACGATCGAGTAAGGGTGAATGGTGCAAATTGTACTTGCCTGACGGAGCAGGTTGGGAGACCCCCAGTCTACATCTAATCCCAGGGCCAGGACGACTATGATGTACGCTGGCTGCAACCGGCACGACTGAGTTAGATGAACTGGGGACTCCCATAATGCTTTCTATGGTGCGTTCTGGATGTCCATAAGAAGATAAGTTCGATCTAGGAGTGGTGATTAGATCTCGTCCGAGATGGACGGTGGATTGGCTTCTGAGGCTGGAGTCACAAAAGGGACTGGTGTACGGACAGGTGCTGGCGTTCCAAAGGGGATTCCGACTGGAGTGTTTGAGCAACGGTAATCGACGCAGCAAGAGGAAGCCAAACAGCGTTTTTTGTTTGACCTTCAAATTCTCTAAAAACAATTCTTTCTGGGCAGGTGCCTGGATCCACTGCCGCATCTTTAAGTTCGACAGGAACGCCTACCTTGAACGATACGAAGTTCATCGAACTAAGGTCAGCATCCCTCTTCACCAATAAGACTACTTTAATGGGTTCACGGGTTTGTAGACCATCACGAGCAAGTTTTTCTACTACATCTTCTTTCACACTAGGGTGGAACCAGTATGGAACTAGTATGACACTGAAAGAAATTCACCAAGCTATTCCTGGGTTGGCAACACTGCTGTCATTTTTTTTAGAAAATTCAAAACATGGAGGTTCAAGTTTCATGCGTTTGTGAGTGCTCATAAACTTATCTTGTAGAAGCCATTTTATTTGATTCTCAACTTGTACGCGTGCTGTAATCGGTAGATTATTAACTTAGCCAAGGTTTAACAGTGGAATTGTGGATCAACATCAGGTAGTTTTTACCTAATCATTCATATTTGATTGTAAAATCTCGATTCACACTTAAGCGGGGCGATTAGAAACAATGTCCTTGTTTAAGTTTTTGTTTGAAAATTAAGTGAAAATGACATCAAATAATTCTTATGGTGTAATTCGCGCTCTTCATTTTCAGAAAACAATGGTTAGGAACTACAAACCGAAAGGTTCAACATCCTATAAAAAAGTGGATTCACACATTCTGGCCACTGAGGATGTTGCAAATAAAAAAATGTCCTTACGCCAAGCAGCTGCGCACTATGGTATCAGCTACTCGGTAATTTATCGGCATGCAAAAAAAGAAAATGCGATCAAAACGCAAGGCGGACAAACTCGCCTTTCTGAATCCGACGAAGCCTTGTTGGTGCAAAGGCTGAAACTGGGCTCGGAATGGAGGTATCCCGTAGATACCTGGATGTTACGCCTCATTGTTCAAGAATATTTAGACAGAACCGGAAAGAAAATTACAAAATTCAAACGAAATCTACCAGGACCGGATTTTGTTTATTCCTTTTTAAGAAGGCATAAACGGGAGCTGTCCTACAGGATGTGCCAGAACATCAAAAGGAACCGGTGTGCCGTTTCAAATAAAATCGTCAACGAGTACTTTGACAGATTGCACAAGGAACTACAGGATGTTCCTGCTTCCAACATCGTAAACTACGATGAAACGAACCTATGTGATGACCCGGGAAAAAAGAAGGTTATTACAAGACGAGGCTGTAAGTACCCGGAACTTGTTATGAATATTACTAAAGTGCCGTTTCGGTGATGTTTAGTGCGGCAAGAAACGGGACAATATTACCTCCCAGGGTGGCCACAGACTCGGGAAAATCGGGAAATGCGGGAAAAATGCGGGAATCCAAAATTATCGGGAAATATGCGGAAAAATGTCGGGAATTTCAAAATCCATCGGGAATTTTTGTTAAACGGAAGGAACCATACTCACACCATTTTCAAACGATTCAAGTAGCGTTTTTGTCATCTACTCGATCCAACGATCTCATTTGCGGGATAAAACAATGTTTGACATTGGCATCTGAATCATTTTCAACTGGCTTTGTTCAGCCTGTTCAAAAACATACCGCTTAGCAAATCTGGCTACACGGCTGTGACATGTGAGGTTTCGCACATTATTTGCTGTTGTTTTTATTTTACTCGACTAGAGCTACTTAGGTGATCCGTTTGACTGAAACATCGCTATTGAATGCATAATTCAATGTAATGTAATTTTAGAGGTAGGAATACTGCTGTCCTTAAAGTACCACAAAGTCTCAATCCATTTGTATAATAGAAAAATATTTGCCACTGCAGTGGACAGAAACCTATAGTGCCAGTCACCTTACAGCAATAACAAAGACACCTAATGCATCAGACATTTTTGTTAAACTAATGTTTTTCAATGAATGAGCTGAGCATTTTTCAAAATCCGGAAAAAAATCCGAAATGGGTGAATCTGCTTTTGTAAGCAAACATCTAAATCGACGTTTTGGAGCATATGAAAGCTCAATTTGAAAAATTAAGACCACATCGGTTAGCAGAAGCTTTCTTTTCTCGATTTTAGTCTTAGTTTAAGAAATTAGGGTTTTGTTCGTGAGAAATCGTCAATTAAATGTTTTTTTACAAAAGCAAATTCATGCCGTGAATATTGAGTCCCACCTCATCATCTATTGATCGACTTCAAAGCCGCATATGATACAATTAACCGATAGGAGCTATGGAAGATCATGGACGAGAACAGCTTTCCGGGGAAGCTGACCCGACTTTTCAAGGCTACGATGGATGGAACCCAGTGCTGTGTGAGGATATCGGGTGGATTATCGGGTTGATTCGAATCCCGCAGGAGGCTTCGTCAAGATGATGGTCCTCTTGCCTCCTGTTCAACATTGCTCTTGAAAGTGTTATGCGACGAGCGGCGTTTAACATACGAGGCACGATTTTCAACAGTTCCGGTCAATTTATCTGCTTTGCCGATGACGTGGATATCGTCCGCAGAACATTTGAAGCGGTGACAGAGCAGTACACCAGACTAAAGCGCAAAGCAGAGAAGATTGGGTTGAAGATAAATAAGTCCAAAATGAAGTACATGCTGGCAGGTGGAACCGAACACGACAGGACCAGACTGGGTAGCAGTGTAACGATCGACGGCGATGAGTTCGAGGTAGTCGATGAATTTGTCTATCTGGGCTCACTGGTTACTGTGGACAACGATAACAGCCGTGAGATCCGGAGGCGGATTATCAGTGGAAGTCGTGCCTACTGCTCTACAAGCAACTAAGGTCAAACAGACTTAACTCCTGTACAAAACGCTAATAACACCGGTTGTTCTCTATAGACATGAGACAAGGACAAGACGACGTAGGGTGCAACGAGCAAGATGGTCAGACCAGGTGGAGCAAGACCTAGGGGGTACAAGGTGCCCGAAGGATTGGAGAGGAGCAGCCACGAATCGAGCATTATGGAGGGATATTGTGTATCAGGTTGTGTTATAGTATTGTGACGTTATGCCATGTAAATAGTGTTCACTGTTGTGGTTGATGTGGTAGACGATAAGATGCTGGGACCAAAGTTGAATTTTGTCATGTCATCAGCAATGGTCGAGTCGTTTCGCAGACCGAATCTCTTATGGCATCGTTTCTTTTTGACGATTTGAAAATTGTTAAGCCTGTCGTCAAAGCAAAATCATTATTTGGAAGAGAATTGACGAAGTGCGGATCTTGTGCCAACTCTTATTATGGAAATCGGGATTGCCTCTGAATCGGCATTAAAGAAAGCGAGATAGTGAATTATAAGTAAGGTTAATTATCACTTCACGTTTTTGAGACTAACATCGTTTGCTCCACTAAAGCATCTATTGGTTATCAATTTGAACAATGCTCAAATTGATAACCAATAGATGTTCTAGTGGAGCAAATGATTCTTGAAAATTTCACGCCTGAAATCTCAAAAGTATTTGAGGTTTGTGCTCAGAAAACTACGAAGTGATAGGGACTTGATCCCGTATGCCCTTAACGCGTTACGTCATCTGTAATAACCCTGATGTTAAAACTCGCATCAAGGACATAGTTAAAAGACGTCTGGAGCTATGTAGATAAAGACTATCTCAGCGCTGCAGTTGCTGATTCATTCAAAGAAGCCAAATATAACAACATTTGTTGGAAAGGTGCTCATCCTGTCTCACAAAAATGCAACGATAGAGCGAACATTTTCAATAAATGAAAAGTGTCTGGTGGTGAATCAAACTGAAAAGGGTTTGGTACTCAGAGAATTGTCTACGAACTCTCAAACTCGTTGGAATCAAGAAATACTCGGTACAATATGCACGCAACGCACGTGTATCATTTTGTAGTCGAAAACCTTGAATGGTTTACTATTTTTCTTCGATGTCCATGCTTGTAGCAAGTTGAAAGGTCAGTGACTTATATAGAGCGATTTTTGTTCTCGTTTGCAAAATGAGAGACCAAAGCATGTTTGGCAATACGCAAGAAGCCCGATTTACTGCTGTTACGCGTCATTTAGCCTAAATGCAACAAGTCATAATTTCAAATTAAACTGTTTCCTCGAAAACTTCAAAAATATATATATATATATATATTAATCCATATAATATTAATTCATTTTCCCAGTCGGGAAAATTATGCAAAAATGCGGGAAAAATGCGGGAATTTCAAAATTAAGATTCTGTGGCCACCCTGACCTCCGTATGTCGTGTAAAAGGCTCTTCATTTGTATAATTCATGGACTGAAGGTGGGCCACAGCACGCTAGAAACAATCGTTCAAAGTCGGGTTGGTTTGATTGTTCTTCTTTCGAAGACTGGTTGTCTACAATCGC
This sequence comes from Aedes japonicus, assembly GCA_034211315.2. NCBI lineage: Eukaryota > Metazoa > Arthropoda > Insecta > Diptera > Culicidae > Aedes > Aedes japonicus. The sequence continues at coordinate 158,322 of JASCZW010005113.1, read as the reverse complement.
AATTCCCTATTTGAAGAAGCAAACGGGAAAACGAGTTTTGATTGGAGATAATCTTGCATCGCATTTAACGCTAAAGGTCATTGAGTTGTGCTCCGATAACAACATCACTTTGATATTTCTCCCAGCCAACTCAACCCACTTAACACAATCATTAGATGTGGCATTTTTTCGTCCGCTCAAAACTGCTTGGCGTAAGATTCTTGAAAAATGGAAATTGTCCCAAAATACGAAGCGTCTCTACCAATAGACAGATTTCCAAGGCTTTTTAAGTAGTTGATGTTCGAGCAGGCTTCAGAAAATGTGGAATAGTTCCGTTGGATAGATCGCCAGTGCTACGGATGTTACCCACAGTACCGAACCCTGGAGACGGTCAAAAGTTTGACGAGAGTTTAATTTCTTTGCTACGAGATGCTCGGTATGGACCAACACAGGCGTCTACTACTAGAGAAAAATGATCGAAGATTCAAGTACTACAGGACAAAGTGTTACTGGAAGCGCAAATATTGTCTCGGAAGATCCAGAACCGGCAGAAGTGATCCACGCACCTCCGATTCCATCGAATCTTAATGAGGAAAATGTAAGAACTTATCCCTTTGTAAAGTTTACCTACTCCAAGTAATGAACCGGCATAACTTCTACTTTTTGATATTGTTCAACTTTTTTTCGATCATTGTTATTTGCTTTTACATTATATTATCAATAAATCTATTCAAACTGTTTTGTTTTGTTTAAAAGAAATGCTTAAAAATTTCTTTACCACTATAAAAAAAACATATTGGAAAGTGTTTCTATTCGCCCCATTTAGGGGTCAATAGAAACATGCAACATTTTATCTTAGAAAAAAAAGGATTTGGTTATTGTTTTCAAATAGTTGTAATAGCATTCATAGAGGGAGGTAATACCCATACTTTAAATTATTGGACTTCATTCTACAGCCCAACGTTTTTCTGTACGCCTTGAAATATGTTGCATAGTGTTTCTATTCGCTTCGTTTTACGGTACGTCGAACTTATCAAAATGACGTATTATTTTTTTCTGCAACAAAACGTAAAAATATCTTTGCTAACGTCCTTTTGAAAAAGTACTCGGAATCTAGTGATTTTGCTTGATTATGGTTATTTGGTGACAATGGCAAACATGCAGAATTTAAACCAAAGGGGCATGATGATTGTATTATAGCAAATAGAATTTCAAATCGTAAATTCCAAATTAACGTGTAAATTCAAATACAATCTAGCATACAGACAGAAAACATAGCTAGCTGCTTATTCATATATAATACTGATGGAAAAACGTTCGAATATCGTTGAAATTTTGTCATTTTTTATCTTCGTCGGTCAATGCTTGTACACCCAAAATAAAAAAGCAAGATTGTAATGCAATTTCGCATGATTTGGTTTCATTTCTCGTAATGGATCGCAACTTGGAGAAAGAAAGCAACATTGGTCGTGGGCAAAAAAGCAACACATCAATTCGATTAGAAAAATTCAATGTGTGCGTGATGTTGTTCAGTTGATTAGTAGTAGTAAATTCAATGGCGCACAAAAAAAAAAAGATTTCGATCCGCTACCGCGAGTCGAACCACGACCGTCAGCATGACGGCTCTTCACTGTAACCATCCAGTCACCACAACAAGTTGAGGTGAATGGAATAAAAGTCCTACAGTTTCTTCGGTTTTTGAGGCACTCAACGTTACAACAATGAAGCAAATTTCGGTCACACACACTTACATGGCTTCGTTTATTTCATAAACCGCATGGTGACTTGATGAGAGGGCGATAGGAGTGTGATGACGAGTGCAGATAAAAATAGAACACTTGACAGCGGAATAGCAACAGTGGAATATGGCGTAGCGGCGTTCTGTGCCATTGTCTCACCCATATTGAGAAGTTGTTGACGGTTGAACAAAAACCCAACGGTTGCTGCGATTGTCGAGGCACTAGGCACACAGCGATAACCACTTGCACACACTTGCATGGCTTTGTTTATACCATAAAAAGCTTTGTGGAACATGATGGGCAAATTTGCCTTTTCAGAATCATGCGGATTTCTCAAGATATGATTGCAAAAACTGCAAAATTGCAATTTTGCATATTTTGCTACAATTTCAACTTTTGGGTGTATGTTTAAATATGCCAATTTCAAGATTAGCCTCATAAGTACTGGGAAAAAGTGTCGCCCAATACTATTAACCTATTTTCGGAGTTTTCATGAATTTCGCCTGCTACTTTTCGCCGTTAAATCCCACAGTAAATTTGAAAATGTTTTTTTTTATTTATTTATTTTCCGTCCGCCTATTTCCTCACATGGTGACAATCACCGACGCCAGGAAGATGACTCCACCACCTGGACTCTACCTAACAGAAAATGTTTTGATAATGAAATAATACGAAGCCCTTTTCGAGAACAAAATAGATAAAGATTTTTCGTCATCGCCCAACTGACGAAAGTTAACAATATAGCTATTTGCGCGAATTTCTCGTCATTGATAATTCGCCTAATCAATCCACCACGGTCATTCAGAGGAGGAAGAGTTCACCTATCCGATAGAATTGGAAGCTTGCATCGTTTACCTTTGTACCACGAGAAATTTACGGAAGAAGCCATTGTTTACGTTTGTTAGTTAGGCCCTAATGAAAAATTTGTGTCGATTTAATAAATAAAATTAAAGTTCATAAAAGTTCATAAAAAAATTGTTTTCATTTTGCATGTTTACCCTAATCACAAATTCCTACGAATAAGATAAAATCGGCTCAGAAATATAGACGGTAAACATACTTCTCTTGTCCCATTTTGAAAACATTAGAACTGATATGGACCCTAACAATTAACATTTTTGCAATCTTTAAAGCATATTTTACAGTGAAGTATCTTGATTTATAAGCATATTTAAAACTTTTAAAACACTTTTTTCAACTATCACTAGTAAACGCGAGCAAATTCCGTTAAATTCCAATACATAACTAAACTAACTAAACAAAACATCTGTTTTATTTGTAGACCTAAAGCATTCTATATTTATAACAAATATCTCAGAAAACGGATGAACTTCTCCGATAATTCAGGACCTTGTTTTGAAGCTACTTTTGCATCCCAACGGACCTTCAATTAAGTCATGATTTTTAATATTTTCAAGCTGAACTGAACTGAAAACTTTTTGGGAGCTTCGCCATATCTTCAATTGATAGCGGACTGATGAGAATGTAGTTTGTAAAACTTCATTTACAGTTTACTCGATTCAGAGATGCCAACGCATTTATTAATCGTATTGCTAAGGATGAACAAAAGTTGTCATGTTTTATTTTTCAATGCCGTTTTAGTTCTATGTGACCCAATCATAGTTGCTTGATGTTACGAAAGGCCTCATTTAAAAATAAGATTTAGTACTTGGAAGCTGTAAAACTTTGTGAAGGAACTTTCATTACATTTCAAGAATCTCCTAGAACCTTTGAGAATGGTTCAGTTCGAAGTCCTGCTGATGCTTGACGTTCGTACTACAATGAATTTAAGAAAAAGGATAGTACAAGCAACTGGCAACCGGCTCTCTATCCTCTACGCTGAATCCGGTGACGGAAGGTCTCAGCGTAACAGGTGAAGTCAAACAGATCGTAGAGTTCGTTGAAGCGCGACGACATGAATCGAATTAGATTGCGTTGGCCGTAGTTTGCAACACGGGTTCCGAGCTGCAGAAAATTTCTTGTTCGCAGAACTCGTTCAGGAGCGAAGATAAAGAGTTTGGCCAGAATTCCTGGAGAGTCGGTTCCACCTAGCTGCACTTTTGCTGCGAAAACTGCTTGCATGACTATACGCGTATGCTACAATGTTTCAATACCAAAGAGTGAGGAACAGCTTCAATCCTCGCAATCCAGATTCTTTGATACGGGCACCACACAAAACCTCCAAATTCCATGATACAACGCACGAGAGAGCAGTTCAATGCTTTCAGACTGGTGGGATCACGAAGCTCGTCGGAGATCTTAAACATGTAACCGAGCTGTCGTTGGCTTTGGTAATCATGTCCGTGTGGTGTTATCTAAATCAACCCAAATCTAAAGCGGTGTCAACTTCCAGTAGAGGCTGATTGTTTATTATGTAATTATGGGTTCCATTTTCGGTGGAATGTGATAATGAAGCATTTCTTCACACTCTGAGTGAGGAAATTCCTAGAACACCACTCTCCAAAGCTCTAAGCAGTCAGCACAATCACATAAATTTTCACATCGTCTATATAGAACGACCTGCAGTTAGGCGGATGTATCAGTCCAACCTCGTTGATGAAAATTGAAAATAGCAGTGGTCCCAAGTTGCTGATTTTCACACAGAGTATTCTGTCTGTTAGGTAAGATTTAAGCCAACGAACTAAGTAATTTGACACGCCAAGTTTGTCTTAATTTGCCAAAAGTATAGCATGGTCGACTCGGTCAAAAGCAGCCTTAAGATCCGTGTAAACAATGTCGACCTGAGATCCAACTTCCATATTCCGGAGATAGGAGGAAACGAAAGTTGCAAGGTTGGTTGAGATGGATCTTCTGGGGTGAAATTCATGTTATGGTTCTCAATGCAGCTTACATCAGATTTCCTATCGGGAGGTAAGCACATGGCGCCTATACTTAACTTGCTGTGTGAAGCTGTTAGCTGGACTCTTATTGTTCTAGTGATGGGTTCTACTCCTAGGATCTAGGCAACTTTTAAGTCTTTTGTAAACTGCTATCAAAACGCCGCCACCACGAGATTTAGTGCTATTTATGCGATTTCGATCATTCCGAAAAACTGTGAACCTATCTCCAAATAGTTGAGAGGAATGAATTTGATCCTAGAATCAGGTTTCGGTTAGAACTATTACGTCGACGTTGGACTCGCCGGCAGCTGAGAAAAAGTCGTCTATTTTCGTTCCACGAACCACCAGACCACGAACGTTCTGGTAATAAGCCAGTAGTCGGTGAGACAAAGCAATAGTAAAATTATAGTGACTAGTATCGAAGGGCGAATCAGGTCTGGCTGGGCATACAATGGAGTCGTACTTGCCAGGAAAAGCGTTTTGGAAGACCTTCTCCCCACTCCCACACGTAGGCTTAGGACGGTTGCAGATCGTTGGCGGGAATGGCTCGACTACGGTGAGTGGATCGATGGCGTCCACAATACCAAAGGATGTTCCGGTCAAAATTTGGTGAAACAGTAATGTGTGTGAGTCGCTCAAAGTTTTTATTTATAAGTCAAATTCTTTATTTCTTGAGTACTTTTTCAAACAGACGTATCTGATTTTGTAAACAAAGAGAGGAAGTAAGATACAAACAAAAAAATCTAAAAACTCTCAGCACCCTCACGGAAAGTAGCATCACCATCATGTTGGGAAAATGTTATTCCTTGTGTTGGTGACCCTACTTTGCATGAAAGTGCAAAGGGTTTCAAGAATTTAACGTTTGAATCTTAATTCCCCTCTTTGTTTACAAAATCAGATACGTCTATTTGAAAAAGTACTCGAGATTTGTTTCAAGTTCAGTTAATCCAAAATACAGGAAAAATATTCAGCTAAGCTTCCTTATCACCGAATGCGAATTGCCGGGACTTTCGTTTAACACATGCCATGAGATTTTGTACAGTCTCATTGTCCACTTTTTTCGCCGCAGAACGCCAGTTTGCCTTGAACTGTTTCTCGCTCACAACAGCGTTTTGAGTCTTCTTAAGGTTCCGCTTGACGATGGCACAATATTGTTCGATTTGGGTGGAGTTCTGGCGTGTTGGGAGGGTTCTTGTCCTTGGGCATCACATGAACGTTGTTGGCAGCATATCACTTCATGGACTTTTTTCCATAATAACAAGATGCCAAATCCGGCTAAAATAGAACGGAACAATTGTGTCGCTTCAGGAAAGGCAGTAGACGTTTTTGTAGGCACTCGCTCGGATAAATTTCCTGGTTGATTGATCCGGTCGCAACGTAAACGTTGCTCTTCAAGCCACAGGCACCAGACCTTTCCCCGTCCGGTTGCCGTATAAAATGCCTGTTCAGGAAGCTGTTTAAAGTCTGCCTTGACGTTAGTTCCATCGTCCTGTACCACGCAATCAAACTTCGTCAGCATCGTCGTGTACAACTTTCGCGATCGTGCTTTGGCCGACGTGTTTTGTTTATCGTCGCGATTTCGTTTTTAGCTCTATCCACGGCTAAAGGCGCCGCTCCCAGCTTCTTTGTGACATTTTGGGCGGAGAGGTTGGGTTTTCGCTCGAAACAGCGGGCAACTCTTTTTGTCGTCGCTGTGGCCTCCGGCTTTCGATTTCCTCTCATCCAGCTTTCCTGGCTGTCGACAAACGTTCACCGAACAGTTTTAATCAGTGGTAATAGTTGATTTAGCCACATTCAACAATTTCGCCAACTTGGCGTGAGAGTAGTTTGGATTTTCGCCATGCACGTGCAAAATTTGTTGCGTTGCTTCTCTTCCTTCGACGACATTTTGATAACTGAAGTGCTAATCTCAAAATCAAAATAGAGGCATGATGCTACAGGCACACATCTTCAAAATAAGGGGTGTGCAAAATTTGTTAATGCACGATGAAAAGAAATGCGGCAAGTGTAGGTCGACCAAATTATAATCAAAACAACTTTTATTCGGTTCAAACGTGGTACCAGAAGAGCAAACACATTTCTGTTCTATTTTTGTTCTATCAACTTAAACTTTGCCTATGAAAAAAACGATGTTGACTGTTTGTCATCTTACCAGTACGAACTATGTATACACACTTTTGAGTAGCCATAATTTTCAGTGATTTGAGTCAAACGTGCTCAATTTTGGATTATCTGGAAGTAGCGTATAGAGATCCGCAGAAGCAGCACCTCACTTTTTTGAAAGTTCAGGGAGCTTGTTTACAAGGTGTTAGAATTTGAACCGTTCAAACGAAAATTTTCATTGGCTTTTTCTGGATTCTGTACGATTAGATTCAGGAAATGATGTCAAAAATTAGCACAGGTGTGTATTATCCTGCAATTTTACTTCAATCGTAATAAATTAAGACCCTTAAATCTCAAACCAATCTTACCGAAAATATTCTAAATCTACGTAGATAAGCTCCCTGAACTATCAAAACTGTATTGATGACGCCATCGTGCAATGATCTATCCTAGTTGTTTGTAAATACCTAGACAAAATCGCCAAAAGGTCGAAAGTAACAATTGTAAACAATGACTTAAAAGGTAAATTTCCTGGAAATGCCAGGTTGCTAACATCTATATCCAGTACCGCCGGAAATGTCATAACTCCCTGTAACTGTTGCCTGTGCTATTTTGATTGTGAGAGTAAGCAGATCCCAGAAAAGTACGCTAGATGTCATTGTTTACAAATGTAACTTTCGACCTTTTGACTTTTTTGTCTGTTCATAGGTTGTATTCAAGATGAATTTTAAGCATGTTTTAACAACCTCATGCAATAGTGAAATTATTCACAATAAATTGTGAATCCAATACAGTGACGGCTGAAAATATGTCTACACCGTTTATTTGAAATACTGGAATAAAACAAAACACTACCTAAATATAAGATTATGGGGCCACTCACTGATTCAAATAGAAGCCAAATTGGGCATAGAAGTTAACTTAAATTTTATGTAAAGCTACAGTTTGGAGGTTGTTTAGTATATGTTATAAATTGTTACGCTTAATTTGTGGGTGAGTCTTTTGAGATGAAGCTACGCACAACGTAATAAAAAATATGTATTTGTTTTTTTCTTCATACTGACATTAATTTTATAAAAACTTGTTTGTAACGGTTAGAGATGTTCTTAAATTCGGTTACAAGGACGTGCTGGGCTTGTAAAAACGTCGTTAGTCGCGTTCTATAATCTATGAATATACTAGCTGTATCGTAAACTCACTAGTGAAAAGCGAATAGTAGTTTCAAATATAAGTAAAGGTACACGTTTCGTTTGGTTTCGAGGTTGTGGCAGGAATTGGAAACCTGCCGGGAATAAATGTTGTTTACTCTGTTCATTTTCACAAAGAAAACGCAGAATAGAAAATACGAACATTTGAAAATCAAAAGTGTTACTAATGTTTTTACCCGTACTGTAGGACTGTAGACTTTGAAAATCGCCATAGAGAAATCTCACTTAAATTCAATCATTTACTCGGGGTACCATCTACGATTTTAAATCCAATCAATGGTGAATGAAATTAAGGAAGGTAAAACGGAAAGTTACACTGCTAACCTTGAGCCACATATAAAATTTGGATACAACTTGCATTTGAATTAACAACACAGACAAAAATTATTGATTTTAACAAGCGCGTAAAATCTCCCCTCGTTTAATTCCAAGCTAAAGGAGGCGTAGACAACGAAATTGTTTGCAATCTTTCATGCGCCATACAACAATGTTTGCAGTTTTTCACACAACAGGCTAAATTCAGGCGTTGTCTGGCTTAAGTTTACATGAAATATCCCATTATTTTCTGCCAAATCTAGCGTTTTTGTGCATTAGATAACGCTGAAAATTCAATGTTTCTTTTTATCTGTGAAGCACCTTTTACGCGAAAAATATTATAAGCTACGATATCGTTTCGCCATTGAAGAATGTTGTTTATAGTTTTTGACTTTGTTCATTTTAGTAGCGTGCTTACTTGGACAATTCGATGTCGGACTACTGTATGTTTTGACTACGGGCTGAACAACTTGCCATTAGAAAGAGTCACGTCGATCAAGGATCTTGGCGTCATACTTGATAGTAAACTTCGCTTCAACGAACACAACTCAGTCACAACTGCGAAAGCCAATACGATGCTAGGTTTCCTACGCCGGAACACAGCCCATTTCAATGACGTGCATGCGCTGAAGGCCCTGTTCTGTGCTTTAGTTCGCTGTGTACTTGAATATGGAGTGCAGGTTTGGGCTCCGTATCATGCCGTCCATATAGCTCGCATTGAGATAGTCCAGAAGCGCTTCATAAGGTATGCTCTCCCAAGGAACATTGCAGGTTTATAGCATTTTTGAAGTCTAATTCATGCTCTCCAGAACCCTTATAAAACCAAAATTGTTACTTGGGCTACGTGGTCTGCCATGGAACGACCCAGTGAACCTGCCGCCATACGAACATCGATGCGCACTCCTCGATTTACAACTGCTGGTGAGTCGTCGAATAATGCTGCAAAGGCTGTTCATTTTCGACGTGCCTAAGTGCAACATCGACTGTAGCAGCCTTCTCGAAAATATGAGGTTTTATGTACCTACTCGTCAGCTCTGAAGTCGGCAACTGCTGTGGATCCCCAGCCATCGAACAAATTACGACCTGGACAATCCACTGGATGAATGTTGTAGACGTTTCAATGAAGTGTGTGACTGTTTCGATTTTAATGTTAGCAAAGTAGTTTCTAAATTTAGAATTAAGGAGTGTATCGAAAAGTAGTTATAAACATTCGATGCGTTATTACGCATAAACTACTGTATATATTTTTAGCGTGTAAGCGCCATTTGCTTTGTTTACATGTCAAAAATGATTATTCGGTTCATTCATTTCCGTTGATAAAGTTGTATTCAAAATGTCGCGAATTGAATTTGAGACTAAAAAGAAAATTCTGCACACTTGGTGCACCGAAAAGGGTGTTACTTACAACCAGATTGCGAAAAGAGTAAATGTTCACCCGGCAAGTGTAAAACGCATCATCGAAAAGTTTGGTAAGGAGTGCTCCCTCAAGGATTTACCAAGAAGTGGCCGGAAACCCGGCTCCAGCAACCCCGATTTGGACCAAAAAGTTGTGGATTATATTCAACGGAACAAATCTGCCTCTACTCGCGATCTAGCCAAGAAGTTCAGGACCAGCATCGGAATGATTCAACGAATCAAGCGCAGGAATGACTTGAAGACGTACAAAAAGCAGAAAGTGTCCAAACAAACTCCGGAACAAAAGTCTCGTGCCAAAACCAGGGCTCGAAAGCTGTACAGCTGCATTTTGGACAATGTCGACCAGTGCATTTTGATGGATGACGAAACATACGTTAAAGAAGATTCAAGAACGCTACCGGGGCCGCAGTTTTATACTAAATCTGTTGGGGAACGTGTGCCAACCGCAGATACGACTGTTGCGATGGAGAAATTCGGTCAGAAGGTGCTCATTTGGCAAGCTATTTGCACATGTGGCTTGCGTTCTTCAATTTTCTATACAAAAGGAACTATAAATGCTGAGATTTATCAAAAGGAATGTTTGAAGAACAGGTTGCTACCATTGTATAGAAAGCACCAGTCCCCTCCTCTCTTCTGGCCAGATTTGGCATCGGCACATTACGCCAAATCCACTCTACAGTGGCTGACGGAGAATAACATCAAGTTCGTAGAAAAAGACATCAACCCACCAAACTGTCCCCAGTTGCGACCGATCGAACGCTATTGGGCAAAAGTCAAGCGTATATTTAAGAAGGATGGTACAGTGTCCCAAAACATGACCGATTTTATGAAAAATTGGGCAGCGGCATCCAGGAAGTGCACAAAGGTCACTGTGCAGAATTTGATGGCAGGTGTCAAATCAAAGGTACGGGCATTCTACAGAAATGAACATGATGACTAGTTTTTCCGTTTGGATCTTTTGTAAACATGTTAAGCTATAATAAACTGAAATAGTATGTTAATTTTAACCATGTTTTCATGCCTATTTTATTATTTGGAAGTTTATAACTACTTTTCGATACACTCCTTAAGAGTGTCGATTAACCATTGTGTGCGACTTTTGTTGAAGATGTTGTCAAATAAATACACAGAACATATCATTATGTTATAAGCATGCTGTTGAAAGCATCCACAGAACATAATATTTGTCTTATGGGTGTTCTACGAAACATCTATGGTATGACCGATGTTCCGAAATTCCACATTTATTGCGTTTTTTCGGTTATATGTGTGTATGAAATTAAGTTATTGACGTTAGAAAAAAAAAACTTGAGCATTGTCTAAAAGGTGTATTTTTAACATTATTATGATATGTAGTACTCGAATCACTCAAAGCTTGACCTTCTTCTCATTGGGAATGTTCGAGTGTTTTATATCATATGCCCTTCGCTCAATTTTCAAACACTTCTGGTCAATTTTTCACAGCCGGCCGTACACTGACGGGACTTTCAAAATTTTATTTTCATATCTTTCGTTCTAGCAAAAACAACTGTCCACTACTGGGGCCTCATGTTGATGAGAGAATATTTCCTTCTAAATCATCATAATCTTTACTCCACGTACGGAGAATACAAAAGAACATACCAATTATGGTATAATTTTTTTATGATTTGAAAGAAAAATATGTTGATTACTTAGTTTCGATACAGTCCTTATCTCTAAAATAATCCCGTAAATCACCTCATACTCAGGCCGCCAGGGTGTCCCACCCTCTTAACCACTTTTCATGTGCTTTTTTGGCGAAGAAATGTATCATGTTGTGCGGTTAAATACTGTGTTGATCAAGCTTTAGTTCAAAAATGGAGGAATAAAAACTACTGTACATTGGTGGCGATTGATTGATTCTATTACGAAATATTGTATGGTTAGGAGGGGGGGGGGGTTACGCCTAGTTTTTTATGGCTTTTCATTAGTACTCAGAAAAAATAAATAATTTCAACAAGTGCGTAAAATTCCCCTACGTTAAATTTGATGCCATAGAAGGCGTAAACAACGAAATTGTTTGCAATCTTTCATGCGCCATACAATAATGTTCGCAATCTTTCATACAACAGGTTAAATTCAGGCGTTATCTGACTTATATTTACATGAAATATCCCATTATTTTCTGACAAATCTAGCATTCCATGTATGTGCATAACGCAGAAAATTCAATGTTTCTTTTTATCTGAGTACGTAAAGTCAGACGGAATTATATAAATCAATGTAATTTATCGAACGCTTTATCAACTCAAAAATAAAGTGAGAAGAATGCAAGGCCAATTCACGCCAATTGCGCCCAAAAGAAGGTGGGGGGATAGACGGTGGACTGATTTTTAGAAATCCAACTGGACCTGCTTTCCTTAAGATAGGTCCAATTCAACCAAATTGTTCATGAATGGCCACATTCGAGGGCATTCCGCTTGCAGCAATCAATGCTAACTAGCACAGCAGTTGCTTGCCCATTGAAACGTTTATGACTATTTTTATGCCCAAATAAAATTTTCTCGATTTTACACGAATGGATCAAACCGGGCCCCTCCGAAACCGAGCGCTGTTTTCACTGTTGCCCACCTGAGCATTTTTGCCTTCCACTTCGCAGTTTGTATAATTGCATAAACGCATAGCTCTCACGTACAGTTAATGCGTTTTCCTCGCCACACTATCCATACACACACACACACATACAGCAAACACATGAAAAAAAAACTGACTCTCTATCGCTCTGTACACGATTAGTAGCTTACAACAGTTTGTTTCGATTCGTTCTTTCTGTTTCATGTTCCCGTTCCCGATGCCGCCGCTGGCTGATGGCCGATTTCCAACAGTTTCGATGAAATAACAGTCTCCAGCCTGTCCGATCTGCAGCTGGGAAATTCGTCCGGCGCGGGGGTCACGATACCGGAGCAACCGCCGTCTTCATCGGCATCGTTCCATCGGGAAGCCTCGCAACCCATCAACAACAACAACAACAACAGCAACAACAACGGACAACAACAACAACAGCGCAACAGCTCCATCAACGGTAACGGTGAGAAAATTGTTATGCTAATTAATTGAATTAGAATTCCCTTCGTGGTGGTTTCCAATGTCTAGGCGGACGATGGCCGTGTTCTTGTTTGGTATTGATTGTTGGGGCAGTGGTGGTGGTGGTGGTGAACTTCCAAGACCTTAAAATACCAAAAGTGACCGCGAGTTGCAGCAAGACGAAGAACGTGCGTTATCTGCTGTGTTCATCATCAGCCTCGGTGGGTTTTTGTTTTTCGGTGTTGGAATAAAGATAATTACGAACAATGCGACGAAGAAGAAAAAGAAAGGCAACGTAGAAGTTATTGGCAGCTTATCGCGACGGCATTGTGTCCACCCCCACGTGACCGCTGCCGCCTCCTAGTTTGGCGCTGCTGGCTCCAGTTCACACGTTTTCAGGTGTAGGTGCATATCTCTGACCTGGGAGATATCTCTACTTTGCTCTAGTGGCTTAGGCTATCTAGCTTAGCGAGACTATTGACGGCGACGACGCAGTTTGGATGTCGTGCCAAGCGAAAGATATGCGAGGGTGATTGACGAACCCGGGTGGAACGAACGTACAAAAGACACCACCACGGCCACAGACAAAACACCGATTGTCTTCGTCGCTCGACTTGATGGTGGTTCGTCGTGGTTTCATTTGAAATTTAAATTTCAATTTGAAATTTGAAAACCTGAAATTGTGGTGTGAAAAAATAAATTGGGGTGATTTTAAACTGCCGGAAATGTTATACGAAATGATTTATATCAAGGCAAATGCAGCAACATCCAAATTACTACCGGAAATTTAGTTTGCGAAACCTTGCTGACTTTTTGGCTTTTGGAAATTTTAGAGACGCATCTGACAACTATCCAATGCAAATGCGTTTTTTAGTATAAAAACCCGAATTAATTCACCGATGCTGAGACTGAACCCGCCTTACACTTCTCCAAAATTAGGAACTATATGGTACTGAATACATTTTTTCATCAGAAGTTCCAGCAAGATCCGAGAATGTTGATATATCATACATTCAGTTTATAAAATGAGCTATTTGTCAATCCTGAACGTCTTGTTCATCGATGTGATTGAAATATTGAAATTAATAGTGTTTAACGACCTATTTATGTTAGTAATATAAAAGAAGAAATTACATAATATTAGAAACTTCATATATTCAGTCCATACAATGAATAATTAGACAATCCTAAGCGTCAATTTTGATTATCGATATGGATTCAAGATGCTTAATAAGTATGTTCTTTGAAAATTGTGTAGTTACAGCAAATAACACTTTGTGTAATATTCGAACCAACTCGTTGCAGTTCAAAACCGGACCACTCGAACCAAACGATCCTGCTCTAATTGTATAGAGTCGCATAGTGTGGCTACCCAAGTAACCAATAAGCAGTAAACCAACCCTAAATCTACATTTCAGCTGCTACAAGCTTTATATTAGCATTATATCAGCATCTTAAAAGCTATCTGTTGTAAAGTTGGATTTCAAATGCTATTTAAACGCTTGTAGCCTGTAATCAGCATTTCGAATGCAAAATAGCATTAATGAAGCATTATCATAGCATTGCAGTAAAACAGACGTATATTGAGCCAAAAGTGACAGTTTTGTTGCATTTAAGACGACTTAAGTGAATGATAGGCTGCCGTAAAGACGCTTTGGGACTGTTTATTGGTTACCGGGGTAGTCCGCTGTACACTCAGTAGCAAAAAAAAGCCGAGCAAAATTTTGCTTCCAAAATACGCGTTGTTCAACCTTCTGTAACTTTGTCAATTATCAATATATTTGGCTGAAATCTTGACAACACTATAACTAATGTATAATCCTTATGTGACCAAAATTTTATGTTGATGAAATTTATAAATTTGAAGTTATCATAACATATGTGAAAAAAGTCATTTTTGACAAACCAATTTCAAAAATTCGTATTTCTGTGATAAATTTAGGTAGGATATTAAAAATTTCTCTATGGCTTAGAACAATACAGAGATTAATGTGGACAAAATTTGAACAGTTTTCATACAGTGGTTTGGACTACAGCTGGCGTCAAAATTGATGCTCCAACATGAGTATTTCGCTTTCACCCGATATTTACCATGTTGAACTATCGGTGCAAAAACAAAGCCGAGGCATTGTCATCATACAGGTTTGGGCCGAATTAATAAGATGAATTCGCCTCAGCTTGGGTGGGAATTTATAGTATGTATTTCAAATTCTAATTTGTCTTATCATAACTTATAACTAAACAATTTTGGCTTCCTTTTGACTTGAACATTGACAGAAACAAAACTAAAATAAACATACAGGTTAAACAAACTTCAATCTAAGATTAATGTACATCCAGTACTTCGAGCCTGAAAAGTATCAGAAAACTCAGATCTGACCCCACGATGCTCAGAACATGACCAAATTACGTGATCTGTGTCCTGGTAACCTGATATAAATGAGCGTTCAACGAATAATTATTGGACATGACGCGAGACATCACACGAATGGAGTTTCGCACCACATCCATCCTTCCAAACTAAGATTTCTCCGACATCTTTGGGATAATAGAATGTTTCCATCGCCCCAAATCTTATTTACTCCATTTATACTTCCAGTTATCGAGAGACTGTTGACGAAAAATAGGAAAAAAAATTCGATGTGTCGATCTTAAATATCGCCTTCCAAAGCACCCCATTTGCAAGCGAGTCCGCTCTCTCATTGCCCAGAATCTAACAATGAGATGGGGCCCACTCAAAAGTGATGATAAAATAACGCGAAAAAAAGCACTTAGAAGTTCCTGTGTTTTCATGAGAAAATACGAGGAGTGCTTTACTGGTATGGTATTTGTTCGAGCGACATTTCCGGACGTCCTTCTTCCGACTGAGATGTCTTTAATTGAAGTCAAACAATCACATTGAATTGTAGTAACGTGGAAGCTATTCGCACGTGTTTCTTAACACGTACCTCTGAGACAGAAAATTTAAAATTTAAAATTGATGGTACTCTTTAACCATCGGATTTTTAAGCGGTTTTTTGCAATAGATTACAAAATTATCCTTGTTTGTAGATCTGTACCGGTTTTTCTGAAAATGTCCGTAGTTTCGGATTCCAAGGTGGGAGTACTGGGGTAAGTAAATGGCATGTGGCATATCAAACTTCATGATTTAGCAAAACTAGGCCATCAGAAGACATTTTGAGGGTTGCTGACTATACTGGTCACTAAAAGATCCGAGTTCCTCCGGAAAAGTGCCCATTTTCAAATCTTTTCCAAACCCCGGCTTGCGACATACCAAACTTTATGATTTTGCAAACATAGGTCCTCGGAGGTCATTCTTAAGGGTGTCAGACCATACTGGCCACTTAGGGTGACCCTCCGAAGTCCAAATTCCTCCGGAAAAGTGGGCAAACTCAAATCGTTCCCAAAACCTTGCTTGCGACACATCAAACTTCATAGTTTTTCAATACTAGGTCATGAAAAAACGATTCGGGGCTTTCTGACCATATTGGAAAAGTGGCCATATTCAAAAAGTTGCCAAAACCTGGCTTACGACACATCGTATCATATCGTATCGTATCATCATATTGATGATGATGATGATGATGATGATGATGATGATGATGATGATGATGATGATGATGATGATGATGATGATGATGATGATGATGATGATGATGATGATGATGATGATGATGATGGTGATAATGATGATGTGAACTACCATCTAATGTAGCAAGGCAACTGCCTATAGCACTGGACTGTTTTAATTAAACGATTTGATCAAGGTTGTACTGTGGTCCCTTCCTTTATTCCAACATATGATGTTACATAAATATATGAAAAAATCAGGAAATTAATATGATTTTCTTACCCTGATATTGAAATCATCTTACCTTGAAGCTTATGTTAGCTTGTATAACTGTAAGGAAAATTGGTCAGGGTTCCTCGTTCCTCACTTACTGCTTCAACCTTTCTTTGATGTAGGGTCCATATTATCGTCTCGGTGTTTGTGCTTTTGAAGATCTGACTTTGGTAGCGCATATCGAGACTCACAATGTGTCATAATACACCGCTCACGGTCATGGGATAGGAAAGAGAACAGGAGAAAGGAGAGAAGCATTAGTAACTGGTAACATGCTATGCGCATATGAGATTTTCATAGTGATATTCTCACAAAGGCCGTTCAGAATGGTTCGAGAGATCATTCCCGATGAGTTTCCACTCGTTTACTCAGAAGACAAGAAACATTTTACTACGTGCTATATTTGGGAATATCAGATCAATGATCCCCCATCGCATCATCAAGTGGCCATTACAAGCTGTCCATTTGGGTCAGCCATTTTTGAACGTTTATTTGGCAGCCTATTCACAAATGAAATCTGCCGCGACCAAACCGAAGGGCAGGGCTTTGTCCTTGATCCACTCATCACCCATAAACAGTTTGCTTTGACATAGCTGTTGAAAAGAGCAACGATTTTGTTTCGGCCCAGATACCGCAGGTCCGTTACGTGGTTTCGGTATTTTTCCAGTTTCCTAACCATCGATCCGAGTGCAAACTTGTTGATTCGTTCCTGCCCTGTGCTTTCAACGAAAACGCAAATGGTGTACAGATGATTCCCGTTCTTGTTCTGCCGCCATTTCATTTATTTCTGGGTTCGTCCGCCATGTTGGTTTCGTATCGTATCATCATATTAAATACGCCAAAACCTGGCTTACGGCTCATCAAACTTAATGATTTTGCAAAACTAGGTCATGAAAAGACGTTTTTAAGATTTCTGACACTACTGACCATTTGGAGACGACCTGCGGGATCCGAATTCCTCCGGGAAAGTGGACATATTCAAATCTTTTCCAAAACCTGGCTTACGACATACCAAGCTTCATGATTTTGTAAAAATACGTCTTTGGAGAACACTCTGAGGATTCTTGACCATACTGGTCACTTAGAGAATCCTTGCGGGATCTGAATTCCTCCGCTAAAGAGGCCATATTCAGCCTAGTTTTGCAAAATCGTTACCAAGATCTGCCTTGCAAAACTTATTCTTCAGAAGACATTGCAGGTACAGAAGGACACAAATTCAGAGAACAAATTGTTTCCAAAACCTGGCTTGTGACATATCACATTTCATAATTTTGCAAAACTTTGTCTTTGGATCAATATGGATCAATATCCTTTTCCACCCAGGCTGAATCCGGATCTGCGATGCTCATATTATGGTCCAGTATGGTCAGGAGTCCTCAGAATGTCCTCCAAAGTTTTGAAAAATCATGAAGTTTGATATGTCACAAGCTAAGTTTTGGAAACGATTTGAATATGGCCCCTTTTCCGGAGGTACTCGGATTCCGCAGAGCCTCCCTAAGTAGCCAGTATGGTCAGAATGTCCTCCGAAGATCAAGTTTTGCGAAATCCTGAAGTTTGATACGTCGCAAGCCAGGTTTTGAAAAAGATTTGAATATGGCCACTTTCCCCGACGAACTCGTATACTACAGGGCTTCTTTTTGTGGCCATACCGGCCATAAATCCTCAAAATGTCTATTGATGACCTAGTTTTGCAAAATCATGAAGTTTGGTATGCCGCATGCCATGTTACACATCTAAAAATATTTTGTGCACCACCCCTGGAAAGGTACTTACGGAGATTTTCGGAACAACGAGAGCAGATGTATAAACAAGGATACTTTTGCGATCTATTGCAAAAAACCGCATCAAAACCCGATGGCTAACGATGGAGTACCATCAATTTTAAATTTGATTTTTTCAAGAGGGGTAAATTTGATTTTGTTTCAGAGGGGTTGGGGACGTACGTGTTAACTCGCTCTTCCGATCGCGATTTTCCGTTAAGTTCCCTTGAGAATTCGGGCTCTAGTCGTTTCATAAAGTTAGTCCTTTGAACCGGATCGGGCCGAAGGTGATCAGAGAGGTGCGTTATATTTTGTCATCGTACCGTGATTCGCTAGGGTGAATACTAGAGTGAGGTTGGAATAGCACTTCAAAAGAGAATAATCTACGTGAAAGTGGACCACATTGAAACTACTGTCGATAACCACCATGGAGAAATTGTTACCCGAGAAGAA
This sequence comes from Aedes japonicus, assembly GCA_034211315.2. Lineage (NCBI taxonomy): Eukaryota > Metazoa > Arthropoda > Insecta > Diptera > Culicidae > Aedes > Aedes japonicus. The sequence continues at coordinate 139,620 of JASCZW010005113.1, read as the reverse complement.
ATCACTGGAAGCGCATTCAAAACGTGTTGCACAAAATGTTCAGAAACTCCCGGGGATGGACGACATCGATAACACGGACATTCATGCTGAGGTAAATAATGTCTTGGAAATATGGGTGGCTTATCTCTCGGTTCACAAACGAATGACAGACTGCAAGGATAAGGAGATTCGAAACTTCAGGGTATTTTCGTTCCCCGTAAGCTTAGGAAAAGGTTCGATTTATCGACTAGTCACGAGGCATCATCCCAAGATAGCGGCGTTGTCATTCAACAACTGGCCCAACAACAAGCATAATTCATCCAACTTATTTCCAGTAGACTCAACGCAACTAACGCAGGTAGCAGTTCAATGGCTGTTGCCCAAAATGCTGCTGCACATACCGATGTGCTCCCGCGGGCGAATGACTTCCCATTTGGAGGAAACATCCGTCAATGGCCGTCCTTTTTTGATCTATTTGACAATGCCGTAAACAAGAACGTCGCTCTACAGGATAGCCAGAAGCTCTATTTCATCACGACAAACTTTGTTGTAGAGGCCGCCGCTCTACTATATCACCTTCGTATAGAAGATGCCAACTACGCGCCTGCTCTAGCCAAATTGAAGGCCAGATACAACAAACCTCTCGAAACCGCAACACAACCCATCCATCTGTTCTTATCAGATAGAGTGATTCGAGCCTTAGGGCCATTAACAAACCCAAGTAGCACACTACGATCATAATGAGTTGTAGCAACTTGATTATGACTTAGCAAGTCATATTTATATTATCTCAACCGAATGGCAACAAGTGTGCTATTAGGGAAGGAGGTAGGGATGTATGGTTACTGTACATCCTAACCGAAAAACTGGATCCTGTGGTGTTAAAAACGGTCGGGGCTCAAAGACGAAGAAGTTACCTTGGCGAAGATTCTATCGTTTATCGATGTGCAAAGTTCCGCATTGAAGGCCGAGTCGTCAAAGGAAACCGATGCTCAATTCAGTAGTTCCAAGAAAACCTACACCATTGTGCGTTATTTAAGCAAAATCTCTACATCAACTGTATCAGTGTGGTAAGTTTCTTCATGTCAGTTCCAAAGGTCGACTCCGCTTTATTCGCAGGGAGAACCTATGTAAGTACTGTCAGAAATAACATTCTGGTTAAGCTTGTCAGTCTGCTTACTCTCGAAAATGCGGTCTTCCTCAGCATACACACCTGCACGAGGCAGTTCAACCAACTGCTGATTCAGAGACTGTCACCCGAAGACTGGCAACACCCAGCTCAATTTCGATGTCGTAAACGCTGATTGCACCTCTTGGTCGAACCAACGATTTCATGGACAACAATGTCTTCTAACGGCTTCTACCAGCGTCTTCGACAAGTTCGGCTGTCCACATGCCTGTCGAGCTGTTCTGGATTGTGCTTCCCACACAAGCTACATTACCGATAATTTCAATTCTGTTCATCTACATTGTCCATTACCATTGGGGGCCCCAAACATTGTTAGCAGTATCCCGCAGATGATTTTGGATCATAAGTGGTAAAAGTGCAGCATGGACAATTTGTCGTCAATGCCTACCGTGTGCAAGTGCTAAGCCAGCACATATGCACAGTGGCGCCTCGTGAGAAAATTAACCGGTTGTGCACTTTCTTTCGAACCCGGACGTCAATTTTGACAACAATATCTTGCTCCATAGTTCCTCCTTTGCCGAGTCTCTTGTGATATGCCACAAAAAGTACCTTGTCAATGTCCCGAAACAACAGAATAAAATTGCAACTAGCCAGTGAGTAAAACTACTCTGTGCAGACCACAAAGTGCACAAAACAGACACTAACTCATCGGCAATCAAGTTATAGGGGAAAAACATCTACAAACGATCCACGTGTGGTATATACAGGATCTGATGCACAATTTGAAATGCCCAGTCTGCGAGTATTAACGGAGTATTAAATCGATGAATTTGATAATACATGAAATATACAATTTTAGACTGTGCAGTGCACGAGGTGCACATATGGACGAGACGCCACTGCATATGCATCTACAAATGGGTCAGCTGCCATCTGATCGAGTTCAACCATTTCCACCATGTTTTTGAGTTCTTTCTTCGTTTTATTCATCAACTCTTCCTCAGTTTTCGCGACAAAATTGTTGGAGTAGATCTTCCGCTTCAGATTGGCCCAGAAATTCTAAGATAGGACGCACAGGACATTGGGCGGGTTCGCTGACTTGGGTACGATATATCGATATTCTGACGCTCCATCTCCTCCAACGATCGCTTCGAGAAGTACACGGCAGAACTCCGCGTCTTCGCCATTATGGTATTTCTTGATGAACGACGCTACTTCCGACAGGTATTTCGTACAATAAATTACCCCGTTCACGGCCAGTCCGGACCGAAAGAAGAGCGGCTTTGACATCCCCTTCTCGCTGATTGTCAGCCACAGCAGCACCTTCTTGGGGAACTTTATGTGTGAAATGAACTTCACCTCGGAGTTCACTTCCTTCGTGGTAGAAGAAAATACGAAGTGCCCTGCCAGTCGTTGCCTTCCAGGGTGAGGTAAGTCACGTCGTCCATCACCACCGCCACGTCGCGATTTGCCGGGAAAATCGAGTTGACCATCTTAATCAGCCGCTGCCGCTGCGTCATTGCCTGCAGCTCTAAAGCCAGTGGACGCGACTTCCGCTTCCTGACATGTGTATTCATGTTCGCCAGGTATTTTTTCACTGTTTACCCAGTTGAACCGACCTCCAAGCTGGCCAAGCGCTTGCAGCGATGTAGCCACTTTTCCTCGGTCTTCCTCTTCAGCTTTCTTACGATTCTCTGACTGTTGTCGAATAGTGCCAAGATGTTGTAGATGCTGGAACGGGCGTATCCGGCGTCCACAAAGTGCCGCACGATATCCGTTTTTGACGCGGCACGGTGCCGTTCTTTGAACGCCCACATTTCTGAACGGGGTTGCTTCACTGTTTTTGCCATCACGGTTAGAGTTCGACTGATAGAGCTGTCACATTTTGTTTGCTGACTCATGGGTTAAAGGGTGTATTCGATAAAAATGGCACATACATATATACTCATCAAAATTAAACTGATTATCGAAATTTCTTGAAATTTTCAGGGAATGAAGAACTACTAATGAGTTTTGATTTACAACATTTGTTTTATTCAATTTCGTCTCCCATCCCGAATGCCCGCACCTTCCTTTTCACTCCACCCATCCAATTTTGTACAACCGATTTTCCCAGTGTTTTTGTTGTTTTTACCCAAATTTTCTTCAATTCTAGCTCTGTTTTCATACTTTTGGGATGTTTGTGAAGTTCCGTTTTCATAATTACCCAGAATTTTTCAATTGGACGAAGTTCCGGTGAATTTGGTGGGTTCATATCCTTTGGCACAAAATTGACTCCGTTGGCTCGGTACCACTCCAATACGTTTCGAGCGTAGTGGCAGGATGCTAGATCAGGCCAAAACAGAGTTGATCCTTTGTGCATCTTAATGAATGGCAAGAGACGCTTCTTAAGGCACTCTTCCGTGTAAATCGCACCGTTTATTGTTCCGGAAGTGATGAAGGGAGCACTTATTTCACCACATCCGCAAATCGCCTGCCAGATTAGAATCATTTCTTGCAAATTTCGATAGTTTCTTCTTTCGAACATCCTCCGGAACATCGAACTTCGACTTGGCAACGAAATATTCTTGCCCAGGAAGTTGACGGTAGTCGGCCTTGACGTATGTTTCGTCATCCATCACGATGCAACCGGATTTGGTGAGCAGCTTCGTGTAAAGTTTCCGGGCGCGGGTTTTCGCAGTGATGTTTTGTTTTTCATTCCGGTTTGGGGCTTTTTGCACTTTGTTAACATGTAACCCAGCACGCTTCATGGTTTTCTGCACAAAACCGACTGACACCTTAGACTTTTTAGCGACATCTCGAATTGACATGTTTGGACGGTTCTTGAATTGTTGTACGACTTTCCTGGCCATTTTACAGTCGATTGGACCACTTTTACGACCACTCCCTTCCTTCCTTTGGACACTCAGACGCTCCTTGAAGGTTCTTATTACACGAGACACAGTTGTATTTGCAATTGCAAGCCTTTTAGCAATCCACCGAAGGGACGCCCCTGGATTTTGATTGTGAGTGCACAAAATTTTCTCACGGACAATTTCTTGTTTCGACGACATGACTGGAACTACTGAATGTATAACTATGAAACTTGGCAGATGTGAATAATATACTATGGATAAGATCTACTCAAATTTCTAGGTTTTTTACCCATACGATTCAAAAGTTACAAAAGATTTTGTGTGTGCCATTTTTATCGAATACACCCTTTAATATGATTGATGCTGCATGGGTAGTTTCGTCAGTGCGGGCGAAGGTAAGCTCATGAAAAATCGGCAATTTTTGTCCATTTATTTTGCAAACGTTACTTAGAGATCGATCAGTGTCAATCTCACTTGTGGTAGCATTTTCAGCACGGTATTTTTCGACAATGGATACCGCCATCATCACACTCACTACCCGTAGAATCTTCCTTTTCTGGAGTATCAAGAATAGACGAAGAACATGATTAAACTTCTACAACGGAATCGCTTGAGAGCAAGTGTTCCCCTAACTCATTGATGCACTGATTTTCAAGATGTGATCCAACGGACATCCTGTCTGGGAGCTCTGAATGCTGGTGCAGTCTGGTAGGCCTCTTTCCTCAGTAATAATGGTGTGGGATTTCTTCTTGCCTGCAACACCTTTCTTATGCGTTCCCTGACATGATGAGCCGTAGCCACGTTTAAATATACATCTAGCTAGATAGGTATGTGTTGATAGACAATTTGTTCAAGATTACTGACTTTCGCAGGGAATCGACTGTTGGATTCACTAAGTAGAAGTTTTTTCTTCAAAACGAGAATAGTGGCGCCACTCTTATTTGGTTATTTCTCATTTAAAAAATACCACATATTATAACAATGTTATACAAACAATCTTATAACGGGTTGATTTTCAATAATTTTATGATAATAGATAGGGAATAGGCGTGAGGAAGCTTTACTTTTCCCCCGAAAAGTGAATCTTATAGCTGACCACGACTCAAATAATTATTGTTAGGCTGCACATATATGTAAGACTTTGAAGCGATAAAACGTCTTTGAGATTAGAAATAGACAAATAGACTGAGGCAATGAACGAACAAGTAAACGTAAACTATTCTGCAATAGAAATATAGAATTAAACTGAATAACGCAGAAGACGAGAACTGACTACGGCGGATATAGTGATAGGTCAATCAAACGAGGTAAGACGAGGTACGCACTAATGAATTTCAGAGCACATTAGAACTAGACATTAATTAACTAAATTATAAACGACTGAACAAGTTACAAAATACCCTCTTGGCCATAACACTGCACAGTGGTCCAGAATGCGAATTTAGCCAGAAAGATACATTTTCAGCCTAAGTTTGAAGTTTTGGAAAAAAAATTTCTTCTACAAAGTTGTTTCTAGGCGCGTTTTTGGTGTGAATGAAATCTAGGGTGGTCCTTATTTTCAGAGAAATCAAAAATTTTACTTTTTTATTTGCTGAAATGATGGCATTCATTGTTCGGAAAAATTTAGATTAAATAATTTTAAGCAACTTTGATTAAACTAATTTTTCTGTACCCTTTGAAATGACCGAATTAGAGCATTTTTTCCTACGTAGCTTTGGGTGTCCCTATACAAATCAGTTAATTTGCTGTAAATTTTTTATTTAAAATTTTTCAGCAAGGTTGTGTTCTACTTGATTCCAGAACAGTAAAAGTTACAAAAGCTATAAAAGTTTTGGTGTGCCACAATCGTCTCTATCGTATGTCAAACAAAAGTTATTATGGTTTTGTAAACAAAATAGGCTTTTTTCAAATGTAGATTTCTCTTTTTGGAGCAAAAAAAAATTCAACAGCATTTGAAAGGATATCTATTATTGCATATCATATCTTGAAACTGGAGATAGGTTATTGTTTTAAATTGAGTAAAACCACGTAAGTAATTTCGTAAAATCGTAATTGATCTTTACTATAGGTTCCTCCAAAAATGTTCCGGGAGTGGCCAATGTAGCCAATGGCTTTCTCAAGTCTATCAAAATCATTATTATGAAAAATTCATAAAGATAAAGCTGCCGCACGGCATGTTTTGGAGTAAAATCGTAAATGGCCTCTACTACAGGTTTCACCGGGGATGTTGCGATTCCGAAAGTGGCCAATATGGTCATGGATACACTTGAAGTTTATAATAAGGTTTGTGATGGAAAATCAAGAAGAAAAAGCCTAACATAAAGAGCCTATTTCACGGAAAAGGCCATATCTCGGTCAATTTAAAGCCGATTCCTGTAATCAACATTTAATTCGCTTTGGATATATTTTGTTCCTACGTGTGTTTGCTGAAAAAAAAGGTTGACAACGGCCTTTTGTACAAAATGTCATCACAAATTCAACATGTGAGATAGCCCCTCCGGAAATCCGGAACAACTCCGGTGTCTGGGGGCCATGGCCAATTATGTTACCGGGATATAAAACTACATTAATTTCCACTCGAATGCTTCTTGGCGTTATCAAATATTTCATTAAGTTAGAGCACTCAAAGTTGATCAAAAATTTACCTGTCCCGATAATTTTGTCTATCCCCTGTACATTAGGAAGGTTAAGAATTAGTGAACAAGAAATTATTTGTTCAAAATTTTCCATGATAAGGAATATAGTTTTTCAAGCTTTGCCTTTCAGTTTTCCTTCACCGTGAACTTTTTTGTTAGACTTTTTTTTTAAATTTATGTTTCTTTGTATTACTGAGCAGGTTTTCCGGGAATAATTTGACAAAACAACTTGTTCTGGCAGCGTCAGGTAGAATCCTGTACGATATTAAATAAAATCCCCATCTGTATCAACGTTCGTGGGAAACGTTTAACTATGTCAAGCACACTCGTGCAAAACAGCCAAGTTGGTTGGTGTCGGATCTATTACGAACAAATTGAATCTTTATCTAGATATCATAATTGCGCATTTTGATCGAACGTTCTAGAGCTTTGATAAAGAAATGGACTTTAACTTTCAAGTCGGTTCGTTGGTTATAAATTCATCATACCACATATTTTGAAAGTCAGCTTCTAGCATGAGCTTTCGGCAAACGGATTCATAAAGGTAAACCGAAATGAGTAGCCGCAACCCTAGCTTGAAACACAGGCTTTTGTTAAAATTTTCGTTTATCTTTCGTTCCTCAGTAACTGCTCTAGATAAACTACGCGTTAATCAGTTGTCTGTAATCGGTACCTGTTCTGTTCACACACCAAATTAGGCAGGGTTCTCATTAGACCGAAACTTGTCTTTTTTGCGTTGGAATGAAAGAGTCAGCTAGTCTACTAGACTGTTTCACACTAACGAGTAAGAAAATACGTCCTGGATGGGAACCTGCTTCAATGCTTCCACAAATAACCCACCGGTAGGCAAAGCCTACGCACATGTTTCATGGTTCCTATTAAGGTGAAGTAGATATTTGCCATTAGAAAGTACAAGAATCAGAAGACAAAGTTGAAAATCTGCTCTCAGCTTCTACCATAACCTAGGAATTTCAAGTGAGGGATATTAAGTTTATTATTCCACCAAACAGTCGTCCGATCCTCGCATATCTCTTCCAGTTACACACGTTCCCGTCCATAACCAACGCAAACAAGTTTCATGGTAAAAATTGACGAAATGCTTTATCAGAATACAAACAATACCATTTGTGTGTAAACGCTATGCATGAGGTAGATTATCCGACCATTTTCCTCTGCCACCCATGGGCTGCCCACAAACCGCCAACGGACAAGTTCAGGTTATGGCATTGGCAGAGCCAACACACTCCAAAACAATGGAGAATCAGAGCGAAAAGCAAACCCGCGGCGGCGGTTTAAAATCAGTGAAAAAACAAAAACTCAATTCCAAAGTCAGGCGTCCTTGTGCGAATTAAAAAAAAAACACAACTGTACGTATCGTAGGTGAAAAACATATTTGCGCGTTTTAGTGTTAAAGAGGCTCACTACTACCACACACCACCGAACAATCTACCGAGCACCAAAGCACGTAACGTTCCATCCACCGCCGCCAGTCGATTCCGCCTCGAACACGCCACCCTCGCTGAATAATGGATTTTGTTTTCTGTTTGTTTTTGTTATTCGATTCTTTCTTGGACGGCGGCGGCATCGCGCGGCACAACAGAGAACAATTTGAATCGGTCGAAAAAGTCATCCAGCAAACAACCGCCCTCGTTCAATCCGTCGAAGCATTTGGACGTTTGGCTGGCCAATGCCATCCGAGGTTTGGAAAACGCGCCCAGTCAGGACTCGCCGGATCAACTGGACAGTCCTACTCTGAAGGGAGGCGAGCCACTGTCGCTTCCGCCCAATTTGGTGAGTATGATCCGACTTCGCCCACGCAACGCCGCACCTCGCAAACTGTCACCATCATCAACTCAAATAAAATTCCATTTCGATTCTCCACAGACGGGCTACCTTGACGGGCCAAACTCGTCATCACCATCGAATGCCGGACTGTTTTCGCCAACTCAGCTGCATCATCAGCAACCGACGCTGATTGGTGGTGTCATTCAACAGCAGAATCCCTATCGCTTCGGTGTTGGAAGCAATTTTTTGCTCAACGACGGCAGTGAATTCGCCAGCCTTCCACCGCGGATCAGCTATCAGAGTGTGCAGCAGCAGCAGCACCAGCAGCAACAACAACAACAGCAACAACAGCTGGGAAGGAGGGCTCCACTGCAGCGGAACCAGAGTTCGTCGTCGTTTCAAGATTTGCTGAACGCGCAAAGAATGTGAGTACCTAGTCTGGTTTTATTTGCTTGCTCTCGATGTGTGGAAGTGGGACAGCTTGGAATGGAAATGAATGCATGAATGCATGGGGACAAAATTTAAATATCAAATTGAAACCGTCTGCAACCATGTCTCGTATCGGTTGATCGTATGAAGTTATCGTTCGATGTAGGCGCAGATTGCGAGGTCTGGCAAAGTTGATTGTATGGTTGTCAAACTATACATATAGATGGTTAGTAGGGTGATTCAAAAGTATCGATTCAGTTCATCAGATTCATCGATTTCAAATCAGGTTTTGACTCATCTCCCGAAACTTGACCTCAATTGGTAGCGAACTCGAACGGCACCGGCCCTTTCAAGTTTCTCTGGGAATTACTGATGCGATGTGAAAATTTTTTTTTTCAGAAATTTCAGATTTGTCCGACACCACTTATCAATTGAGCATCTTCCTAGTTAGATAAAGACTGCATTCGATGAAATTAAGACACACAAAATAGGTCACCAAAAAGTTTCCTTGAGCCCGATTCTTTTCAAACTTTCTGGAAATAAAGTACTACTAAATGGTTAAGTTTTGACATCATTGGTTTATTGAACCTCTTCTCTCAACCAAAATGCCCGCACCTTTGCCTTGACCCCTCTCATCAAATTTTGGGCAATGATAGGACCGACTTGCTTACTTACTTTTAACCACACTTTCTTTAGTTCAAGTTCATTTTCTATCAGTTTTGGAGTTTTAACGAGCTTTGCCTTCATGATTGCCCAAATTTTTTCAATTGGGCGAAGTTCAGGAGTGTTTCGAGTGTTGACTCTTTTTCTACAAAAATTACATTGTTATCTTTGTACCAGTCTAAGACGGGCCGAGAAATGCCAAATCCGGCAAAAACAGTGTCGAGCTATCGTGAGATCTCAAGAAGGGCAAGTCGTTTTTTGGAGGCATTCGTCCTTGTAGATTTGTCCGTTGACGGTCCCAGAGGCGATGAAGGGCTGACTCATTTTGCCACATCCGCAGATCGCTTGCCAGACAAGGTTTTTTTTGGCGAATTTCGACAGTTTCTTATTCCGTACACTCTCCGAAACGGCCAACTTAGAGGTGACGACGTAGTGTTCCTATCCTGGCATTTGTTTGGTGTCGACTTTAATGTAGGTCTCATCGTCCATCACAATGCAGAACGGTTTTGTGAGCCACTCCCTGTACAGTTTTCTTGCACGAGTTTTGGCCACCGAGTTCTGTTTATCGCTCTGGTTTGGTACCTTCTGGACCTTGTACACATGTAATCCAGAACGTTTCATTGTTTTCTGCACAAAACAAACTGAAACTTTCGCCTTTTTCGCAACATCCCTGATCGAAATGTTAGGATAACGCTTGAATTGGTTCAATACCATCCTGGCCTTCTCCGGATTTGATGTGCCACGTTTTTTGCCACTACCATTCTTCCGCTTGGTTGTCTTACTGTCTTTGAACGATTTGATCACATGAGATACGGTTGAATTTGCGATTCCGAGCTGTTTTCCGATCCATCGATGAGAAGCGTTTGGGTTTTCGAAGTGAGTGCCCACAATTTGTTGGCGCACAATTTCTTCATTCGAAGCCATCACTGAAATCACTCGACCGATTTTCACGAAACTCATTACACAATTGACATAACACATTGAAATACATTCAGTTAAAATTTCAATAATTTTTAACCCACACGCTTAAAAGTTACGAACAATTGCGTGTGTCCAAATTTCATCGAATACAGTCTTTATTAATTATTTATGTTTTGAAATTGGAAATATCTTCCCAATGTCATGCTATCCCAGTAATGGACATCAATCTCCGCTAGAACCAAAGATATGAAGAGAAATTATCGATAGGATAGCGTTCGGCAGGCTGTGAAATTGAAAAGAAATAGTTTGAAATTTGTCGTAGGGCTTTTTGTTAAGATGTATTTCGAAGCCAACACACACACTTTTTCCATACATCCCCATGCGGGGTACACGCTATTTCTAAACAACCCAAATTTGAGTACGATGGTCTCAATTTCGTCGGAAGTATGGCTACCCAAAAGTGAGTAAAGATGGTTAGGAGTAACACGTTGACAATTAGTAAACAACGATCGGATTCAAGCAGATTTTGACGGTTTGTCATCTTACCACTACGACCTATCTTTAATCACTTTTGGGTAGCCATTCTTCCGACGAATTTGAGTCCATCGTACTCAAATTTGGGTTTTTTAGAAATAGCGTGTAGGTTTATACCAGGTTGGGCCAATGACGTTTATACCAGGTCCGACCCAAGGAGCTTGCATGTATTAGTGAAATGATGAAACTTGTAGTGATATTTTATGGTTTATGGTTTGCATAGAAAATCATTGAAGGTCATCGAAGCGGTGACGCACAGTGGGGCAGCGAACTCAGTGGTGTGGCCAAAAGCTCTAGCGCCTACAGGTTTGCAGTCTTTGAGGAAGCTGTTCAGTTGAAAAAGCGCCATCTTTTGACAGTTTTGCTTAGTTTATATTTCCTCTGCATAGGTGGCGCTTTATTCTACCTTTTTAACGGAGCGTCCTAGAAGGATGGTTTTCTCGACAAAATTGTTTATTAGATCATGCTAACAAATGTTTTCGAAGACGTCAAAGAGCTATCTTACACAGACAAAAAACATTGACCAACTTTTAAAAAATACCGCAAAAAGTCGTTTTCACTAGTTTATGGCGAATAAAGATCTTCAATATAAAATGTAAACGGTGAAATATTGGTGTAATTCTGCAACTTGTTCATTTCAGACACATTTTGCGATATATCATACATGAATACAAATATATTTACAACAATGTTGTAATATGGAGGTGTTTTCAAATAACAATTACTCAAAATATAGCAAAAAGTAGCAGCCAAATTTTAGGGAGAGCTTAGTGCAAACGTGGTTGGATATTTGAAAGTATGTAGTTCAGCAGGGAATGTTTTGTGTTTTTTCTATTCATATTAGAACTACCAAGTCATCCACACATTTTTGTTTCCTCTTACAATTATAAGTACCACATAGAATAGGGCAGAGCAGAGTATGGTATTTATTTTGTTCTTCATAAAAACAACGTATTTTTGAATTTCAATACTTCGAGAATCTTTCGGGAAAGGCAGCATTTAAGCTATGAGAAGCTTATGGATCAGTTGAATTCTACGATAAACTCATCAAACGTTTTAAATTGATCATTTTTCGTGTAAAGCCCGATTCAACGTAAATTTGGGCTCATTCAAGTGATCATGTATGTATGTATGTATGTAAGGTAGTCACCATCCCTTCTACGACCTTGTCATGTATGCAGCTCCACTTAATAGCAAGATCAAACTGAGTTACCGGGTTGCATTCACAGTAACGCTGTATGAAGGGCCAAAAACGGTGGGCGGACCCGTAAGCAGAGACACTTACGCGAAACCCGCGGGAACATAAGATTCTCCTTCGAACGATACGACCCAACAAATCGAATAACCCAATTCGCAATACTCATTAAGCTTTCTACGGGATGGCTTATTAAGAAGGGTGCGTCACTCTAACTGAAACTGTTGGAGTAGAATTCACAACATCACAATCAAATCGGTAGGATAAGAAAATGATACTCCTAGAGGGTTTGAGCTGTTTAGTGGAATACCTGTAACTAGAAATTAGAAGAAGAATTAGTATCGTCCATTTAATTCCAACTACCTTTGCTTATCTTCGACAGATACGCGTGTTTCGTCTACAATGTGCAAACTTCTTCAGTGTCTCGTACTGATAACTCGACTGAAAGAAAACCTTCGCCACCTGCCGTATATATACTATTTTCTAAATACAAAACGTTTACCTATCATTATGTTGTTTATACCTATCTTATTATTAGTTTGTCTATACCTATCCTGAGTCAAAAACAAGTGTACTTAATATCTAATTCGCTTCTTTCTCATTTATACCTAACATACTTATTGTGTAGCAGCGGGTGCTCCGCTTCGTCGGGTTTGATGTCGTTTGGGTAGTAAGTTGAAGAGCCATGTGTAACCATTGCCTTGGTCTTTGTTTAGTAGATTTGTGTTCTGTTGTTTGTTTATTTCTAAGCTTTCTGCGACGTCTAATTTCCAGGGTGTAGATGTAGTCCGTAATATTGTGATGTCATTCGTCGTTATGTCGTGATTTTCCGTGAAGATGTGTTCTGCGACTGTTGATTTGAACTTATGTGAAATGATATTTCTCATAACCCTCCCAACACGCCAGAGCTCCGCCCAATTGAGAAATACTGGGCTATTGTCAAGCGGAACCTAAAGAAGACCAAAAAAACTGCTAAGGACGAGCAGCAGTTCAAGGCAAACTGGCTTTCTGCGGCGAAAAAGGTGGACAAGGTGGCTGTACAAAATCTGATGGCAGGGGTCAAGCGTAAGGCCCGGCAATTCGGATTTGGAAAAGCGGAAGCCTAACTGAATATTTTTCCTGAATTTTATACTAATTGAACTTGAAAAAGAAATTTAATTTGATTTTTCAAATAAACGATTTCACCGATTTACACGCGTTTTCCCTTGACCAAATTTTGACTGTATCACCCTTTATGTAACTAATATGCCATAAATTTTAAACTTTATTCTTCAATTTATATTCATGCACTTGGGCGAGATCTTTGTTTTCCAGCATTTTTTTAGCTATCGTGATTTTACTGGTTAGGCTGACAGATTGCCTACACGATCTTCTAACGACCTTTATTTGCAGCAATTCCATAGAAAAAAGATATACTTGTTTCCAAAAGTTGCAGCCTGATAACTTGAATAACATATATCGATTTAAGATGCTTGTATGTACCAGAAAGCCAGAGAAAGAACCTTTTAAAAAAAAAATTACACAAAGCCGTTGACTAGATCACATGGACCATATATATTTTAAAAAAATGTATGGAAGAGGGGGAAAGTCGAGTATTCCCAAAATGGAGAACACGTGGTTTATGGACATTCACTTAGCTCTCAAAGAGCTAAATGAACCAATAGAAATAACATCTGATTGATGGGGACGCATGGTTGGCAAGTGCTTTCAAGTAATAAAAACGCGTAGTAGACTTGTCAGCAAAACCTATAAACATAGAATTTTTGAAAAAAAAAAAAAATATCTCAAGAATCATGCATCGTAAATTTTTTGATATGTTATGTAAAAATGTCCAATCTTTCGAGAAAAACGAGGGGGCTCTTTGGTCCCGAGACAATGAAAACCTTTAAAAACTGAAAGAATCCATGTTCTCCTGATCAAAATTTCATTAAAGGAGGTATTTTTCTATTTATATTTTTTCCTTAAAAAGTCTGTTTAATTACCTTTCATTTGCGATTTAAATTAATTAAAATGGCCCACTAGTTCAAAAGCTATATTTTTTTGAAATAAAGTATTTGCGAATAAAATAAATTTTTGGATCACTCTTATGAAAAAAATAAAAAAAATACCAGCCGAATATTTTTAAATAAAGAACAAAACTACTAATTATCATGAAATTCTGAGATATCGTATATCTTTTTTCTATGCATGAATAATGATTTTACATGAGTACCGTAGACTCAATTTGAGTGACACAGTTTTTCCTTATTTTTCAGAACTTAGACCCAATTTGAGTGACACCGTTTTTCCTTATTTTGCAGAACTTACCAGATTACTGTCGGCTCATGTGAGCGTTTGCAATACTCAATCGTGTTCATAAGGAATTGCAGTAAGGTTAGGAGATTTCACCTTTTTAGTCCTTTTAATATGGGGGCTCAGCACCAACACCTGACGAACTGTCTCCCGGCAAATGTTTTAATTCAAAGTTTGCTTGATTTGCATCAACGATTTTGTCGAGTTCGATTCTTTTCTAACTAAAGGGTGATACGGTCAAAATTTGGTCAAGGGAAAACGCGTGTAAATCGGTGAAATCGTTTATTTAAAAAATCAAATTAAATTTCTTTTTCAAGTTCAATTAGTATAAAATTCAGGAAAAATATTCAGTTAGGCTTCCGCTTTTCCAAATCCGAATTGCCTGGCCTTACGCTTGACCCCTGCCATCAGATTTTGTACAGCCACCTTGTCCACCTTCTTCGCCGCAGAAAGCCAGTTTGCCTTGAACTGCTGCTCGTCCTTAGCAGTTTTTTTTGGTCTTCTTTAGGTTCCGCTTGACAATAGCCCAGTATTTCTCAATTGGGCGGAGCTCTGGCGTGTTGGGAGAGGTTCTTGTCCTTGGGAACCACCTGCACGTTGTTGGCGGCGTACCACTCCATGGCCTTTTTACCGTAATGGCAAGATGCCAAATCCGGCCAAAACAGTACGCAACAACCGTGTTTCTTCAGGAAAGGTAGCAGACGTTTATTCAAACACTCTTTCACGTAAATTTCTTGGTTGACAGTCCCGGAAGCTATGAAAATGCTGCTTTTCAAGCCACAGGTACAGATGGTTTGCCAAACCAGATATTTATTTGCGAACTTTGACAGTTTCGTGTGCTTGAAAAAATCTGCTACCTTTCCCCTTCCTTTTGCCGTATAAAACTCCTGTTTCGGAAGCTGCTTGTAGTCGGCTTTGACCTAGGTTTCGTCGTCCATTACCACGCAGTCAAACTTCGTCAGCATCGTCGTGTACAGCCTCCGGATCGCGCTTGGCCGTCGTATTTTGTTTATCATCGCGATTTGGAGTCACTATCTTCTTGTAAGTCGATAGTCCGGCTCGTTTTTTGGCTCGATGCACGGTTGTAGACGATACACCCAGCTTATTTGCGGCATCTCGGAGAGATAGGTTAGGGTTTCGCTTGAAACTACCGGCAACTCTCTTTGTCGTCTCAGCGGCTTCCGGTTTTCGATTTCCCCCCAATCCAGACTTCCTGGCTGTCGACAAACGTTCCCCAAACACTTTAATTACATTTGTAACTGTTGATTTGGCCACTTTCAGCGATTTTGCCAACTTTGCGTGCGAGTAGCTCGGATTTTCGCGATGCGCGAGCAAAATTTTGATACGCTGCTCTTCTTGCTTGGACGGCATTTTGACAACTGAAGAGTGAATTCCAAAATCAAAATAGGAACAACATTCTACACACACACACCTTCAAAATGAGGGGTGTTCAGGTTTTTTAAATGCAAAATTGAAAGAAATACGTTAAGTTGATATTGACCAAATTTTGACCGTATCGCCCTTTATCTCCCTTTTCTCGCGACTGGATAGCTTTGATTTGTGAGGAGCTCTTTTGTTTTGCTCCGTATCCTCCGGGATCAGTGCGCACAACTTGATGGGACCAATCTGCTGTGCGATATCCCTTATCCCCCCTTTTTTTTGGGGAAATGCCTTGATATTCCTCTTCTCCTTTGCTGTGAACACTTTTCCATTGGGCATTTTGATGCAAAAAAAAAAAAAAATATAAACATGCGAGTCTTCCATGTGTGTTTATACAAAATGGACACGGCAAATCACAAAACTAGTTGTCGCTACTTGGTGCGTTCACGCACACATTATTAATCATGCATCGCATTGCTTTCACTCACACAAATATATCATCCAAAAGTTCTCGCATTGTTCTAACTTGCCTCACCAATCAGACCTATGTACAGAGATTGTCTTCATCCTATTCGGTCCAAGGCTGCATTTCGCCAGCCCATAGGCGTAGCTGATGCGTGGGACTAGCATAAATCCTCAATATATAAAAACTGGTGATCTCAAACTAAGGCAATAATTGGCACATGCCTTGCCCGAATGCAGGTCAAATAAGGAAAGGATAGGAATGTGTTGACGTGATATTCACTTTAATGGAAGCCTAGACCGTTACTGCACGTTCACGAAAAATCATTAGAATGTTGAATAACATGACTGATAGCAAAATAGGGCTTACTAAAGCATCGACACAACCGTTCACAGCCGATGCTCGAAGCAACCTCTTTTTTCGTAGACTTTTAATTTTTACAACTGTATCAAGAAAACAGGAACTTGTTAAGAACAATTTATGCGAATCAATTTAAAATTGTGAACTGACTTCGTAGCACTTTGTGTTGTTTTCGTACAACGAACGAATGTTCTTTCTGTGTCAACAAAAGCTTCGTGCTTTTGACAGTTACGCGAGTGGCATTGAATACGAAGGAAGCTTTTTGAAAAGAACAATTCAATTCCGTTGCAGAAATCATCAAATAGATGTGTTAGTCCTACCTTTGATTTTGTAATAAAAGAAAAATTTAATTTTCAGTGCTGGTGAGAGGGTCGTGGAGGAAGAGTACATTTTCAGTACAAACTGTTAAAAAACTTGATGGTTATCCTATACAAAAATCCAACACCGAATATTTCTACACATGACAGTACCCGCTAGATTTTAGCATGGTTGCTATTTAATGCAGTTGAAACATGTGGAAAACCTAAGTTTGTTAAAATCCTTTCTGTTTTTTTTTTAATTCCAGAACATTATTGAAGAAGAATTGATTGAATGTTGTTGCCAAAATTTTACGGGTATTATAAAGTACTTTGGGTGAGAGTAGAGAAGATAATCCAACCGTCGTTCAGGTGAGGGTTTGAATTCCCGCTCCAGTGGGTGGAACTTGAAAATGTTCCTGCTCTAATGGTCAACGAGGCGTTGGGTTGTCCTTGTGAAGTGTTCAGTGTGTGCTACAACTGGTTAGAGACGATGTAATTCTCTTTTTCTCTATCTCTCTCTCTCTCTCTAAAAAAAGCTTGCCCTCCCCTATTTGAAATCCTGGCTACGCCCATGCGCCAGCCTAACAGTCTACGAAGGTTGACTTCTACCTTTTCGATCCACCTTGCTCGTTTGTTCTTCTTGTGCCTGTCGGTTCGTTTCCGAGAATCAGTTTAACTGGGCTGTCGTCCGACATCCTTACGACATGCCCAGCCTACCGTAATAACATCCCACATCAAATTGTATCACAGAAGGAACGCTGTGAAAAATTACCCATTGTGTATTTTCTCTTGACAATTTGGGTAGAAGTAGTTTAGAGTGTTTTTTTTGCTGTATTTTAATCGCTGTCAGTTTTTCGAAAATTGTAAAAAATGGCACTCGAAAAGCAACGTCGTGCATCCATTTCGCGCAAATACCTGGAAAATCCTCAACTCTTTCATCGAGGCATCGGAAAACAACTCGGAAACGTGCAGTCAACGGTGAGACGTGTGATTGAACCTCGGTCAGGGATGTGTCAAAAAAATTGAATTTGTCCAAGTCTTTCGTTCAGAGACCCAAGGATCAGGAGGGACTGTATACGTACAAAGTGCAGATAGCTCCAAATCGCTAACGGCAAAATACGGTGGGAAAGTCACGAACCCAGATGCTGACGAAGCCGCATTGTCCAATGATGGATGGTGAGATTTACATCAAGGCTGACTTCCAGTAGCTTCCGGAGCTACTGTTCTTCACCATCCAGCACGACTTTGGTGTTCCGGAGGAAGTCAAAAGGCAGAAACTTTCATTGTTGGCCAAGAAATACATGATTTGGGGAGCGATCTGTTCATGTGGCAAACTGAGTGCGCAATTCGTGACTACCGGGACTGTAAACGGAGAGATCTACCTCAAGGAGTGTCTACAGTAGCGTCTACTTCGTCTGCTCAAGCAACACGTGAGCCCTAGGAGTTTCTGGCCGGATCGACTTTCAAATGTTTTGCTGGGTCGGGGTCACTTTCGTACCCAAGGACATGAACACCTTCCGACCCTTGGCTCTCTGAACGAAAGACTTGGACAGGTTCAACTTTTTGGCCACATCCCTGACCGAAGCATTGGGATTCCGCTTGAACGCTTTTACGACACGCTTGGCATCCTGATAACTACACGGAAAAAGATCCGTGCCCGGATCCGTGATCTGCAGTCATGAATTCAAGAACAAGCAAAAATACACCGTGAACTGAATCACGTAATCGAGAACTAGTTCACGTTTTTGGGTAAAAATCATGAAAACGTGAACTTGTTCACGGTCCGTTTTCATTTTCGTGAAACCTTTTGTTTTTGTGTAATAGAACGTCCATTCGGACCGCATTTCTCCTTCCGTTTGATGCTCAGAATTAATCACAGGAATCACCGTTGCCTGTACGATTCCGAGTTGTTTTTCGATGTCCCGATGAGAGAGTTGCGGATTGTCCAGGTGCTTGCGCTAAATCAATTTGCGACGATGATTTTCGGATGGCACTATTTTTTTCAATTTTCGAAAAAAACAGCGATAAAAACACTCTAAACTACTTCTACCCAAATTTTCAAGAAACAATACCCAATGGGTAATTTTCTACAGCCCTTCTTTCCGTGGTGCTATTCGATGTGGGACACCCTTTAGAGTTGATCTGGCAATAGCGAAGTAGTAATCTCGGGCGGTCCATCATGCTTGTGGTGGTACTCAAGTTTCCTCTTCCTCTCTCTATTTTTCACAACGTTTGACAAGTAAGAAACATCAAACAGTGCACAGTCAGTTTTATAACCCGCGAGACGCCACTAGCTGTATGATTTCGTCCAGCAAAATTGTCTCCATAAATAAAGTAAACTGACTCCAATTGATGATATAAACGCTTCGACACCCGTCGTCAAACGGATTCGGATTGCATAGCAAAAAAAATGCATGAATCGTCTCCACGAAAGCCGCGATCACCTGCTGAAAAATTGACCAGAGTGGCTTTTTTTTCCTTAGCTGATCCAGCTTACATTCCATGGAGGCTTATCCTATAACACTTCGCCGGTTGATCGCTCGGTTCGTCCAACCAAACCAACGATCATTACCGCTTCGGTAACGCATGTGAGTGGAAGTGTTTTTCACGGCGCGTCGTTCAATCGTCGAGGTGATATTTATGTTTGGTGAACGGATTTGGCTTTCGAGGAGTTGGCGGAATTAGACAAAGCAAATAAGCTACAATTCGTGGACTGCCGCGCCAAATTGGTCAATTGGAACGTGATGGCGCCCCATCGTGCGAGTGCGTAACGTTCGTTCAATCGTAACCGTTGGATTTGTCGTACGCGCGGTAAATGGTGAAAAAGTGACCGAACTGATAGTGGATAGTGTCGAACAATATCGATAGCGAACAGAAAAACGGGCGCGGTTTGCGGTGCGTTTGTGGCTTTGCTGTGATTCACACAAACAGTCAGCCGGGCAGTGATGGTTAAACAATTTATTAATCACTTGCGGTGAGTGTTAATCAGGCGATCGGGGGGAGGAGAAGATGATTCTGCTTCGAAGCACCACTCGTTTGTTCGTCCGTTCACTTTGACGAGCTGGTGATGAGTCGGGTTTGTTTCTGCGGAAATTATCTGATTGAATTTTTAATCGGTCGAGCACAAAGCAGACAAAGGCGATGAAATTATACCCTCGTTTGGACGTTGGTTTGGCCGTTAATTCTTGATGCGTGATCGGTGATTTAACTGATTTAAACCTAATTGTTATTCGAATAGATTAAAAGAAGTTTAAAAATCGAAATGTGTTTGCGTTAATAATGGAGTTACTACACAGGGATTCGAATTTTACTGATTTTTACTAAAGTGTATCTAGTGCTTGCTCGATTTTGGAATGGTTCAGTTTTAGCACAGATAACATTTGTAAAAAGATACGCGACCCTTTCGATTCACAGGAGACACGAATAGCGTTGCATGGTGATCAAAAATCCAACTAGTACATTGTTAATATGATGAGTGTGAAATGTAAATCTCAACGTCAAACTCAAATGACAGTTACACCTTCTTCTTACATTATACACGCTTATCCGGATTTACTCAAAATTGAGTAAAGGTTAACCAAAATCCTAAAAAATGGAACTACTCAAAATTGGGTATGTAATGTAAACTCAAATTTGGGTAATCGTACAATTTATTTGGTTTTCAGTCAGTTTTACCCATTATTATAAAGTATAGTTTTTATGGAAATTGAGTTAAATAATGAAATAAAGAAACACCCCAGGCTGCTGTATTTAGACATATTCTTTTTTATGCTTAAGAAAATAAGATTGTCAACTCTGTAGTTTCATATTTTTGTATGTGGTATGGTTATACATGCTCAATAAAGTTCACCTGGTAATTAAAGTTGTTTAAAAATCGAATTACTCGAAGTTTATCCTTTCATTCATTCATAAATGAACACATGCGCATATACATATATACATACAGCAAGCAAGTTGACGAGATAGTAGCCCAATCCCTGCACGGCACCGGCCAGCGAAATCAACGAAGGGTAATTTCACACCTCACTAGAAAAAATGGCAACTGACGCTGACGAGTATTCACTATAGTCTAACAGCTTAATAGAGGATTAAACCAGATTTAGGAAGAACCGAGTAAGGTTTACCCATTTTCATAAATCGCCTTACCCATAGTTTGAAGTTACAGCCTGTTTTATGAAAATGAGGCAAGTTACTCAATAGTGGGTAAATCTGAATCAGCGTGTAAACCCGCAACACAAAATTTCCGTAACAAGAAAATCTACGATCTTTTTCCAACTAGGCTTATCTGCTTTGATCGATTTTCTTCATAGACTTTGTCTTTCGTCAATATCTCAGCTTTTTTTTCAATATCTTAAAGTTAAACAGATTTTGTTATCAAACTTAGTGACCTATTTTGAACGAAATATGTTTTGAATAGCTGTGGTTTTTAAAAGAGAAAGCCGATGATAGAAATCCATCTACCAGATAGGCCAATTTGAAAAAAAACTTTCTACAAATAAAATCGTTCAGAAGCAAAATCAATGTGCCTGAAATTTTTATCCGTGCTCTAACAATCTGTTGCTCTTTCGTTCTAAATACGATAAATTTCTTCAGGCAATAATTCAAGCTTTAATTTTAATAATAACATTAATGTTTTGAATGATTGCCCACAACAAGCTGATGGATGATAGTGTTTGTTTACATATGCACGATCACCAAAATGAAATAAAATTTGTGTTGTATTCCACTCAAAATTCTTCTGAATTTTTTTCTCACTCTTCCGGGGCAAAAATGCTAAATCGAAAAAAAAAAATATTATTCGATCTTAAAGTATAACATTAAAGTGTACGAAATTGTAGTTGATTTCCAAAATACTCAAGAGTGTTTTTGCTTTTGAAACCGTGTGGTTTCTTTTGTCGCACGATCTTGGACATACACGATAAATCTGTTTTATTCAGATTCAATTTCAAGAGCTTTTTTTTCCAACAGATGGCAGTATTAAATAATGCAGTGGTTGTCACTTGTACAATATGTGAGAAAAATGGAAGTCGTGTATCTTTTTGAATTATGTTATCTTTGATTTTAGCACAAATGCCGAAATTGAACAGGTTTTGTTATGATGTTTTTGTCATTTCACCAGATTAGACGACTGAAACATAAATCGAGTTTGTTCTTTGATAGTTGGTGTGTGCAGTTTGGTTCAGTGATATCGAGAAATAAGATGTACAGGGAGTACAATAAATTCGAATACACTTAGAGATCAGTCAAATTCTTTCGACACTTCGCTTGGATGATATTCGCCGTGCGCCGTCTTGTTGAAGGACGTAACGATCTTTAGAGGCCCCGAAGTGCTGGGGCCACAACTTTCTCCAGAACCTCGGTCTCATAGTTATTATCAAATATGAGCTTAAGCTCGGCTCACTTAAAGTCTATGCGCACTGCTTATTTTTACATCGCTTCTAGTGGTCGGTTCTAGAATATTTTGACAGCAAAATTTGAGCAAGCTTGGGTAACTCCTCTTTTAGTGGTAAATGTTCTGTTACGATTCATTAGGATGTAAGAAAGTAATGATAGATGGAAGCCTTGAGAAGGAAATTAATTTTAGGCAGATCAGATTCATTAATTGTGAAATCGTTGAATTTGACCAACTCTACCCTGTTCTCAAAAGTTTCCGTGTACGGAAAACTATTGTTCGGAAGGATCACAGTAAGCGTTGTAGTGGAACTTACAGTCGGCAGGTGCGTTGCCTTAAAATATAATTAACCAAGTATCTCGACTCTCGACTCCAATCGGCAGCTCCAGCGTCTACACGATGTTGTGCATCCCGTTTTGGAGGGTCGGGCCAAGGATGGAACCTCATGGAATTTCCGCCGTGGTCCTTAACGACCTCTGCCCCATATCGTAAGCTAGAACCCGGCTCTGGAAGTAGTGCTTCGGAATCCTACATCGATAATTAGGGACCTTCATTCTGGGCAGTGCCTTTTAGAAGGCTTCCCAGCTAGCGCTACTGAAGGCATTCTTGACGTCCATCGTTATCAAATCGTAGTAACGATCCCCACTCCGGTTCTGTTTGTGCGACTTCTCGACTCTCGAAGACCTTCCGAATTACATCCACAGTTGATTTTCCATTCCGACACCTGAGCTGGCTTGATGACAAGTCATGCTCACTTTCCGTACACATCGTCAACCTTAGACCTTGCTTCGTTAGCAGCACTAGTTTTTGAATCTTCCACCTGTCTGGGAAATTTTGTGTCGCCGCCTGTCATCAACTGCAAAGGAGTTCGTGGGGCAATACCAAGCGGGATTCATTGGTGCCCGCGCTACTACGGATCAGATTTTGCTGCAGAAATGTCGCGAATATAACGTGCCCACACACTATCTTTTCATCGGTTTCAAATCAGCTTATGATACAATCGATCGAGACCAGTTATAGTATGGCAGATTACGCACAAATATTGATTACCGGAAAAAAGGACGCGGTTGGTCAAAGCAACGATGGATCGAATGATGTGTGACGTTCGAGTCTCAGAGACACTCTCGAGGACCCTTCTAATCTCGGAGAGGGTTACGGCAATGTGATGGATTGTCTTGTTTGTTGTTTAACAGCGCATTGGAGGATTAGATGGAAGAAGGAACGTGGAGGAGGAGTATGAACCACGTATTGCATCAGTTGTTCGGAGAACCTTCCATCGTAAACATCGCTAAAATCGGTCGACTGCGATGGGCTGGGCATGTAATAAGAATGTCGAAAATGCACCGACGTTTACAAAAAGAACAGGCGCACAACGAGCTAGGTGGATCAGTAGAAGGTGACCTGCGGACCCTCCGCAGACAGCGAGGCTGGCGAGCTACAGCCTAGCACCGAATACAATTGAGACAACTTCTGTGTTCAGCAGAGACTATGATTTACACCGGCCTTGGTCTGATTGGTAAGGTAACCTGTCTGGGAAGCATCCCTCCTCCAAACAGCGCAGCAGCACGCTCCTAAACATGTCAGGAAATTCTTGTAACGCAGCTTTCAGAGCCACGCTGGGAATTTCAACCGGAGCTATGCTTGACTTCAATCCTTTCGCCACAGGCAAGAATTTTTCGTTTGTGACTTTCGTATCAAAGTATTAAAGAACCAAGTCTAAGCTTTAATATAAGAACTTTGCAAGGAATGCATTGATCTACATATTGTCTTCACCAAAACATGTGATTTTATGTTGTTTACATTTGTTCAATTCATATTATGAGAAGGTCTACAACTTTGCCCATGAAAATATCATTCTATCTTTTAAGGAAAATAAGTTAGTTTATTTTTATTTTTTTTTTCATAGTAGGTGATAAATTTCTGTGCAGTGGTTTACTCAAACTGAAGAAGTTTGGTGCTATCGTCTATGAATGTTGATCGCCAACCCACTTCGCCTTTAGCCGTGTTTTAATGTAGTCCTGTCCGCTCGGAAGACCACTCTACGGTCCTCTCTATGTGCTGTCATTCTTGCTCTCTGAACGCGTCTTCAGGCTTTGAGACAAGTATTGAATCGGATAGGTCAGCCCAACTTACAGTTTTGCCAGAGCTTCCAGTATGTTGTACCCATTGTGTTCTCTTTGTTGTTCATCTAGTACAGTGCTCAAGCATTATAGTCTCCTCCGATGGTTACAGCTCTTCGTCCAGGACTCCGGTAACGTGGTCGGCCTCCCGTGGCACCTCGGCTTGTTCGCGTAGTCCTCCTCACCGCATTTCTAGCACAGATTAGTTCCTCGCCATATGTCCGGAAGCGTTCGTAATGCCTTTCGTAATCGGATTTTTCCGAGAGATAAAAAAGGAGAGAGAGAAAGTTAGAAGGGAAGAGAGAGAGAGAGAGAGAGAGAGATAGAAGGGAACAGAGAGAGATAGAAGGGGAGAGAGAGATAGAAGGGGAGAGAGATAGAAGGTAAGAGAGGGAGAGATAGAAGGGAAGAGAGATACAAGGGAAGAAAAAGTGATAGAAGGGAAGAGATATAGAAGGGGAAAGAGGGATAGAAAGGGACAGATAGAGATAGAAGGGGAGAGAGAGAGAGATAGAAGGGGGGAGAGAGAGAGATAGAAGGGGAGAGAGAGATAGAAGGGGAGAGAGGGAGAGATAGAAAGGGAGAGAGATAGAATGGGAGGAAGAGAGATAGAATGGGAGAAAGAGAGATGGAATGGGAGAGAGTGTTCTCTAAGAAAGATCACATCCGATGCAGGTCTCTATCACCGACTCGCCGGTAGAGTCTAGTAAGCAAATTTCACAGGTCATTTCTAAACGAACGAACCCAATAAAAAAATCGAAAAGTTTGCAAAAATTAAACGCGAAGCGCACGCAGTAAGGATGGAAATAAAAACGCGTCCACTCTGATTGACGACTGAATTGAATTTAGAGATAGAAGGGAGAGAGCGAGATAGAAGGGAGAGAGTGTGTGTGAGAGAGAGAGAGAGTAAGAGAGAGAGTGAGAAAGAGAGTGAGAGAGAGAGAGAGTGAGAGAGGGAGAGAGTGAGGGAGAGAAAAATAGAAGGCAGAGAGTGATAGAAGGGAGCGAGTGAGATAGAAGAGAGAAAGAGAGAGAGAGAGAGAGAGAGAGAGAGAGAGAGAGAGAGAGAGAGAGAGAGAGAAAGAGAGAGAGAGAGAGACCGAGAACAAGAGAAAGAGAAGCAGAAAGAGAGAGAAGAGGAGAGAGAGAGAGAGAGAGAGAGAAAGAGAGAGAGAGAACGAAACAGAGAGTGAGTTCAGAGAACTTAGAAGATAGAAGTTGAACCCCTTCCTAGTTTAAAAAATGGGGGATACTTGAGTTAAAGGGTTTTCACAGTTAAATTGCATCACTTTCAATACGTTGTAACATTTCGCCCTTAGGGTTGATTTTAACGAAATTTCGGGTGATATGACCTCAGCGTGTATTGTTTACACTGCGTGAGTTTCATTGTGAAATGTGTCGTTATTTCGAAACTGGAGTCGAAGGAACAGCAAGTGTGCGAGAACATTTTGCACATGCACCTAGACAACCCACTTCTTTCGCACCGAGCCATCGGAAAGATGTTGGAAATTCACCAGTCTACAGCATCTCGTGTCATAAAACGTTTCGAGGAACGTTTAACTGTCTATCGGAAAAAAAGGAGTGGTTGAAAAAGTGTTCCGTATTGTGTGAAGAATCGCAAGCGAGTGGTTGCTGCCTTTAAACGCAAACCCAACTGTTCCGTTCGGGATGTCGCGAAAAAGCTGCACTTGGCTCAAAGTTTCGTGCAGAAAGCCAAGAAACGAGCCGGGCTCCGTTCACTCAAAGTTCAGAAAGCTTCAAACCGCAATGAAAAACAGAATAGGACAGCTCAAACACGTGCGCGTAAGCTGTACAAACAAATGTTGACGAAACCACACTGCGGACATTACCCAAATTCCCGGCAACCAGTATGTGACTGCGAAAGACATGTTCGATGTTCCAGAGTTTCTCAGGAAACAGCAAGTGTCAAAGTTCCCCAAGAAATTCATGATTAGGCAGGGGATTTGTTCGTGTGGTAAACGGAGCAAGCCTTTCGTGAAAACTTCAACTGTAAATGGTCAAGCATACATGAATGAATGCCTGAAAAAAACGACTGCTTTCGTTTCTCAACACACACAACGTTCATACAATTTTTGGCCGGACCTAGCCTGTTGTCACTACTCCAAGGGTGTTCTGGAGTGGTACAAGACGAATGGTGTCAATTTCGTGCCGAAGGATCTTAATCCCCCAAACTCTCCAGAGTAGCGGCCAATTTTAAAATATTGGGCTATAATAAAGCATGAACTTCGTAAGCATCCTAAGGTTGTCACTGCAGAACCGGAAATGTTGGAGTCATGGTTGACAGCGGAAAAAAATGTTGGCTCAAGCATTGTACAAAACCTTATGCGTGGTATTGAGAAGAAAGTTCGAGCTATTGGATTTGGTAAAGAAATACAGTGCAATAAAAATACCTAAACCAAGATTATACATTGTTTTTTATTCCCTGAATATTTCATGACAATCTGTTGAAAGACTTGTTTTTGTGGACGAGTTTAAAGTGATGCAATTTTACGGTGGACACCCTTTACTCTCAGTGCTCCTTTATGCACAAGAAGTTAATCGAAGGTTATGCAAGAGAAAATTACGTTCAAGCTGACAGGATACGGCGTAGTTTGAAGATAAATGTTTTGCATTTGAAATGCTTCTTCACTGAGAGAAAAACCATGGTAGGGACTTCTGATCCGAGGGTTAAATTTTTTTACACACTTAGGAATTCTATGCCTTCAAAAGTCTATGAAAAAAATCTCTCTTTTTTTTAAAGAAAACTTTATCATCCTATCAGTTGAATACCATTCGGCCAAATGACTCAACCCGCTATCGAACTTTCTCCAGAATCAATCTGACCACTTGAAATAATTCTTCACCACTTCTCTTCTCCATTTCAGCATGACCGACTCGTACATCAACGACTCGTCGGACAACGAATCCAAGAACAGCTGTGCCAAATCGAAGCTGGGAATGGCGGACGCCCTATTGGCCGATCTGAACCTACTGAACGGTGGTGGCGGCGGTGGCGGCTTGATGACGGCCGGTCATAGCCACAACAACAGCAACAACAACAACAATGGCAGCATGACGTCGGGCAATGGAGGAGGTGGAGGAGGCTACAATGGCACCGCTACCAGCGCAACCAGTGGCATTAATCAGAGCACCAATAGCAATAATCTGGTGGTAGTTCTGCTCAAGGAGATTAGCAAATTGCACGAAACGAATAAGAAAATCTGCCGAAATTTGCATGAAACCAAAGGTAGGTCCCGTAATGTTAGCCAAGTGTGAAGCTTTAAAAGCCACCGCCATGGGAGAGTGCGTGCGTGTGATTCTGTTCTATTGCGAAAGCATGCTTGTGTTTTATCTTCATTTGATTATAAATATTTATGATTTTTTTACCGCCTATGTTTATTGCTCTAGTCTGTGATGAATACGTGAGAGTAGCTAATTGTTTGATTTCTTTCTTTCTTGCCGTGCACCACCTCCGATACCTACCGATTTTCCCACGCCCTATCCCACCGTTTATCCATTTTCCAATCTTCTCTCGGTTCACCTCTTCTAGTGGAGATGGAAGCTTTGAAGCATTCTTCGCACTGGGGCCTTAGCCACCGTAGAGACAGTATAAGCGGTTTGAGCACCAATAGTCAGCCAGTAGGAATGCGTTACAATAGCTTCGGACTGCAGAGTCCTGCACCGACGTATCACTCGCAAGGTATTTCATCTAGTTTTTAAGTCTACTCAATAGGGCACCTAGTTGGCAAAAACAATATGTTTAAGTGTTTTGGGATGGATTGTTGTGGAGAGGAAAGCTTACTTCGAATTTGTTATTTTAGGAAGCTACAGTCCCGGTCTGGTGGCGGACGTGATACGGGAGATTCGCGAGGTGTCCCGTGTTCGCGAGGAAGCCATGATGGATCGCATGAAGACGATGATTGAGGAGCGATCGTGGGCTCTGAATGAAGCCAACTTCAGGCTGCTCAAGGAATCGGAGGACACGAAAAAGAGCATCCACATGGTGCGATCCGAGATGAACCAGATGGTCGATAGAATGTTGAAACTCGAGAATGAGGTTATCAATCTACGGGCACAGTTGAACAGTCATCAACAGCAGCAGCAGCAGCAGCAACAGCATCACCAGCACCATTTACGGGAGCGGGACTCCTACGCAGGTTCGTCATCGTCGACCGGTGGTCAGGCGGGAAAACTGAGAAGGAACAGTATGCATTTGAACTATGGAAGAATAAGCAATACCGACGAGTTTTACGGAGGAAATAACTTCAATGACCTGAGCAACGAACTGCGATTTAGCAACGGTGGCGGCAGTAACAATGTACGCGGCAAGATCGGTGAGAATAGCTTTGTCGGCCAGACGTTAAATGGAGGTGGTGGTTTCGGGGAGGAAATGCATGATGATTCCTCCAACGATCAGGTGTTGTTGTTGGAGAAGGATGCGTTGAAGCTGAGGCGAGAGCTACAGGACGCTTTGGCCTCGAAGCAGGAGTCGGAAAACCGGATCACAGCGTAAGATTAACCCCATTGTAGTTGTGTGTGTGTGTTTTTCTATATAGATCCTAGTCAGTATTTACTAACATGAAACTATCTCTCTCTCTCTCTGTTTCTCCATCCCATCTCCTTCCTTTCGCGGTTTCATTCGAAATTCTTCCGATTCATTCAACCTCCAATCATGTGATTCAGTTTGGAAAGTATTGTAAGCACTCTCAAAGAACAGGTTCCGTCAACCATCACAATGCCGCAGCACCACCCTGGATACGGCATCCCGTCGATGATGAGAGTGACGACTCCTACGCCGACGACGACTGCGAGCCCAGTTGGAATGGGGATACCCAGTAGCCATCAGCAGCAGCAGTATCAACAGCAACAGTACTACTTCAGAACCATCAGCAACGTTTCGCCAAGTCCTCAGATGACACATTCTCCGGCAGCACCGATATCACCGGCCAAGCTGCAGAAGGCAGCGCAGATTCAGAGCATCCCGTCGTCGTCGTCGTCTTCGTCCGGGAAGCAGTACATGCATCTACCGTCCAGTGCGATTAACGTGTCCGGACCGGTGACGGATTTGTAAGTTGGTTCAAGGTATGTTTGGAAGGGTTTTCAACCTTGGGTTGCTGGGAAGGTCGGATCAAGGGACTTAGATCGGAAAATGTCTGGGTTTCGAAGCTTTTTTTTTTTACAAAATGACGGCGCCGTAGATTGCCTAATTCGGTCGAAGATAATCTAGTGATGAATGAGAATGATTGTGAAACTGTTTATTTTAACATGGACAATTCGCGACACCCCCACGGAAACTAACATGTTCACCATGGTCCTAGTTTACGTGAAAGTGCTAAGTGTTTCAAGTATTTGACGTTTGAATCTTTCTTCCCCTTTTTATTTACAAATTTTATTTACAATTATGAAACGTCCATTTGAATAAGTTGTCGAGAATTATTGGCTTTAACCTGTTTACTGTCAATTTTGCTGAAGAAGTATCAGAATTTCGTTTTTATCCAGTTTATTTATTTACATGGCTCAATTCAATAACCTTAACGAAGCCATAACCAATTTCTATTGATTACAAAATACACTATATTTTAAACAAACTATCGTTCTTCTTTGTTCGTGGAGGCGATTTTTGCTTCTTCTTGTGCCTTTGCAATTCCAGCTGACTCTTTTCGTTTAATGGTCTCCGTTGACATGAATGCGATGAACTGTATCCATCTTGTCCGTTTCAACTGTCGTCATTTTGAATGGAATTCCCACCCCTACTCTTATTCAAAAATCATATCAGCGAGTTTTTCGATTTTCGGAATTGTCATTTAGGTCTGGCGTTCTAAGCCTCATCGTTTCTTCGCGGAGAAAAAACTGTCCCGTTTGAAACAACAACCTTGTGAAACCCATTTACGCTCCAAACTACAGATGGAGTTGTTTTTTTTCTATTAGAGGGTATTCCGATCAAAACTTGGTCAGACTGAAATGTGTGTGAGTCGATCAAAGTTTTTATTAATAAGTCAAATTCTTTTTCTTTTTTAAGTTCAGTTAATACAGAATACAGGAAAAATATTCAGCTCTTTCGTTTAATACTTGCCATAAGATTTTGTACAGTCTCCTTGTCCACTTTATTCGCCAAAGAACTACAGTTTTCCTTGAACTGTTTCTCTCTCAGAATAGCGTTTTGAGTCTTCTTAAGGTTCCTTAAGGTGAGGGTACTTGTCCTTGTGCACCACTTGAACGTTGTTGGCAGCATACCACTCCATGGCCTTTTTTCCGTAATGGCAAGATACAAAATCCGGCCAAATTAGAACGAATCAATTGTGTCGCTTCAGGAAAGGCAGTAGACGTTTTTGTAGGCACTTCCTCAGATAAATTTCCTGGTTGACGGTTCCGGTCGCAATGTAAACATTGCTCTACAAGCCACAGGTTCAGATGGACTGCCACATCAGATATTTCTTCACGAGCTTTGATAGTTTAAAGTGCTTGAAAAAATCTGCCACCTTTCCCCGTCCGGTTGCCGTTTAAAATTCCTGTCCAGGAAGCTGTTTAAAGTCTGCCTTGGCGTAAGTTTTATCGTCCTGTACCACGCAGTCAAACTTCGTCAGCATCGTCGTGTACAACTTCCGCGATCATGCTTTGGCCGGCGTGAGAGTAGTTTGGTTTTCGCCATGCACGTGCAAAATTTTGATGCGTTGCTTCTCTTCCTCGACGACATTTTGATAACTGAAGTGCTAATCTCAAAATCAAAATAGAGGCATGATGACATCTTCAAAAGGAGGGGTGTGCAAAATTATTTAAAGCACGATGAAAGGAAATGCGTCAAGTTTAAATCGACCAAATTTTGATTGAAACACCCTTTAGTAATGGGCCAACCAAAGAAGGGTCAAGGTAATTTTTATTTGCCCTGTGTGAACAAGGAGTTTGAAATTGCCAAGCTTTGTATTAAGTTGGACGTATGGTTTATGTCATAACTGTTCGTTATTTATTCCACTTAGCAATGCTGAAAGACCTCGATCATAGTAGTCTGCCAGTGAAAAATTCTACAATTTCTACAAGTTATTCTAGAAATAAACCTGTTACCGTAAAGACGTTTTCTACTTTACTCCCAAGTTTGAAACTCAATCGGTTCTGGGCCTGCAAAAAAAACTGAGTCGAATGGAAGACGACGAAGACCATTTTCAAGCGGAACAAGCCGAAAATTCCTCGACGATACACAATCTGAAGACTTCCCTGAAGAAGCTTGGTGACAGCAACTACGCCGTTTGGAAGTTCCGGATGAAGTTGATGCTCATCCAGGAAGGATTATTCGACGTGGTGAGTGAAGGGAAACCTGAAAATCTGGATCCCGTTTGGAAGGCGAAGGACGCAAAAGCACGAGCGTTAATCGGCTTGTCGGTGGACGATGGCCAGCTATGCCTCATTATCAGAGCCTGTACAAGTAAAGATATGTGGGACGGGTTCAAGGCGTCCCACGAGCGATCATTGTTGGCAAGTAAAGTGCACGTTTTACGAAAGATATGCTCGCTACGGTTGCACGAAGGTGGGGTATGTCCAATCATTTGAACGAAGTGTCAAATTTGACAAACAGGCTTACTGCGATGGGTGAAGGAATGAAAGAACATTGGATAATTGCCATGCTTCTTTCAAGCCTTCCCGAAACCTACAACAGAGTAATCACTGCGCTGGAGAGCCGACCGGAAGAGGACCTAACGCTGGAGTACGTTTAGGGTAAGCTACTGGACGAATGGATGCGTCACGTGGAGAACCAGTCGGAAGAAAAGGCTCTGCGAATCGGAAGTAGTTCATCGGTGGAACCGGTTGACAAATCAAAATCACGTGCCACTACTGTCACATGGAAGGAAACATTCGTCTGAACTGATCTGTGGTTCCTTAGCGCCACGTCTCACATAACCAACAACGCATCGCTGCAGGGAGAACTGGACATGTCGTCCAAGGACAGCATCAGTCTAGCGGGTGGAAACGAGGTTCAAGCGAATGGAAGTGATGCTACCAGAGTGTCGATGGTGATGGAAAAGTTGTCAACGTGAAGCATAATGGTGTGTATCATGTGCCGGCACTGACTGGTAGCCTGCTGTCGGTGAGCAAGATAGCCGATGAGGGATTCACTGTGGTGTTTGAGAGAAAGCCCTTGCAAAATCATGAAGGATGGAGCAGCACTAGGTCGTTGGTGAACGGCGAGGTGGGTTGTATTTTTTGAAGCACAGCCCGGAGGAGTTCATGCTGACAACCGTTGGCCACGCGAAAAAGTGTGTACACTTGTGGCATAGGCGTTTAGGACATCGGTGTACGGATGCCATTGTGAACATCGTTCGTGAGGTGGCAATCCAGCGCAAGAGGCGAGGAGTACGCTACTGTGCAGTGGTCACCGTTGACGTGAGAAACGCATTCAATAGCGCTAGTTGGGTGGCTATCGCCGACTCGCTCCAGCGCCTACAGGTTCCTGGGTACCTGTACAAGATTCTCGGAAGCTACTTCCAGAATTGCGTACTGGTATATAATACAGAGGCAGGCCAGAAACGTGTACAGATCACCGCAGGCGTCCCACAAGGTTCGATCCTGGGTCCGGTGCTATGGAACACGATGTACGACGAGGTACTGCGGCTTGAGTTCCCGAGCGGGGTAAAGATTGTCGGGTTCGCAGACGACATTACCCTAGAGATATGTGGTGAATCCATCGAAGAAGTCGAGTTAACGGCCTCACACTCCATTGGCATTGTGGAGAGATGGATGAACTCCAGGCAATTGGAGCTAGCCCACCATAAGACTGAGGTCACGGTGGTGAACAATAGGAAATCGGAGCAACATGCGACGATCAGTGCAGGTAACTGCACAGTAGAATCAAAGAGGTTCTTGAGGTATCTTGGAGTCATGATCGACGATAAGCTGTCCTTTGTCAGTCACGTCGATTACGCTTGCAAAAAGCCTCAATGCCTATATCGGCATTATCCCGCATGATGTCGAATAGATCGGCGGTGCAAGGGAGTAAGCGTAAACTCCTGGCCAGCGTCGCCCTGTCCATACTTAGGTACGGTGGGCCGGCATGGATCACCGCCTTGAGTACCAAGAGCTACGTAAGTAAGCTAAAGAGTACGCACAGGCTTATGTGCCTAAGAGTGGTTAGTGCTTACCGAACGGTATCATGCGACGCGGTCTGCGTCCTAGCGGGGATGATGCCAATAGGCATGGTCATAAAAGAGGACGTAGAGTGCTTCGAACAACGTGGAACAAGGGGTATTCGGAAGACCACTAGAGCCGTATCCATGGTTAAGTGGCAAAGTGAAAAAAATCCCGGAATTAACACGGGGAGGTGAACTTCCACTCAACGCAGATATTGTCTGGCCACGGCTGTTTTAGACAATACCTGCATAAATATGGGCATGCACAGTCCTCCGCATGCAGCGAATGCGCGGGAGTTGAGGAAACTGCGGAACATGTGTTCTTCGCATGTCTCGCTTCGACGGCGCGAGATCAGGCATGTTTGCCGTAAGAACTGCCTTTTTTTCTTTGGCTTTCATTGCAGGTGCCGTGGACTTTTTCAACAGAATTGCACCACAGTTTTGCAATGCAGTGCTGAACAGAACATCGCTTATTCTATTGTTTGAGGCATCACCAACGCTCGCCCGCTGAGACTACTTAAGTTCTACTTCATCTCCTTTCTAAAATTAGACACGTTAGCGAAATTTCGGTCGGTTAAATAATTTTCAAAACCGGCGAAGAACTCTTCCGATTTCAAATTACGGATATAATCACTAGCCATTGTGTTAGATCACGTAATTAAGTACCCCGTACCGAAAAATTAGAGTAAACTTGAAGTGAACTTGCACCGTAAAGAACTGAACCTAACCTAAGAAAATTTTGACTGCTGAAACATTTTTTGGTAGTGTAGTATTTACTACAATGATCGAAAAAAGCGTTATTCATACGAAACCAACTCGACTACTTGTGGTTTGTGCTACAAAGTAGTAACTACACCGAAAAAAATAATGAATTTTGGCAGGCGCGTTAAATTTCGCCTCGTTTAAATCCAAGCCAAAGGAGGCGTAAACAACAAAATGATATTGATCTTTCATACGAAGGGCTAGTTTCAGGCGTTATCTGGCTTAAGTTTACTTGAAATATCCCAATATTTTCTGTCAAATCTAGCATTCCCTTTATGTGCATTAGATAACGCAGAAAATCAAATGTTCCTTTTTATCTGTGTACAACATCCCATGTTTATTACTTTTTATTCATACGGCCCATTGTATCAGGGTCGCGAACTCTGATTGGTGGCTCCAAAAGTTCTTTGAGGCCTGCTGAGAAGACTTTTAATCCCGTTAGTTGATAACATTCTTTTTGGGAAATTATCACTGCTTCCTTATTTTCCGTAATGTTCGAATTATTAATGAGTGCTGTGATCGTGTGTGACGCTTTGCCATAGAAGTCTTCCGCAGTATTAGTTTGGTTTTTTCTTAACACAATTCACTGTAACGAGTAATGAGATTTTGCTCAATATCTGCCCAGCTCAAATTAGTGTCATGCAGCTCCAAGATGTTGTCGGCATCAAAGAAAATCTGAATTTTCATTGTGTTCTAAATATAAGAGCATGAAAAGTTGTGTTTCCTTCCACACAAAGGACCAACTTGCATGAAATAGTTGCAATAATGACGAGATTTTGTATACAACATTGTCGGTTATGAATGAAATGTCCCAGAACATTACACAATTTATCATGTTAATTTGTATGTTTTGTGGCGCTCCATTGATGTGCATGGTATTGAACAGAAATTCAGCAATTTTTGTCCATTTTTTAAAATGTAAGCGTCACAGTAATTCACCAAAACACTATTATTATTTCACTTTTTCGAATGCTTATTCACTTATTTTCGAATGTAAATTCACATATTTTTAGGTGTAACTTTTCGTTAGTTATTGAGTTGAATTCGTTAAATTGAGAGAGAGAGTTTCGAAGTTTAAAAAATCGCTTAACTTAATTTTCTGTCGGATAATCCTCTGGTTGATGTTCACTAAATCGATGACCCGTCGAGTAATTTTAATGACTTTACCGATAATCCGTCGGTTTGTCCTTGGATTAGTTGGTTCCTGTGCTAATATCAATCTTGGTTCGGCCGCTACTTCGGGCGATGTTCCCTCGTGAATTTGGACACAAACACTTTGAATTATTGACTTAGCACTGGGCCTGTTAGGATGCGACTATTCTAAAGGGAGTTTTTAAAAACCACCTGCCCTCTCACTCTGCTGAACTTCTAATGAATATTTTTATTCAATCGATTCTTAAAGCTACCCTGTGCTAACTAATAAAGTGCTGACCTATTGTCATCATACCTGTCGATAGTGGTCCAAGGGTCGATCGTCGTCGTCGGTTCTGAGTTGTCCGGATGTTTACTGCTGATGCAGCCTCAAATATAATGTGCGATTTCGGGGTGTTGTCACTTGGATTGTCGTTGATGGTTTCTGATGTTGCAGCATACTGACGGAATGACCGCGTTTGTTGCTAAGTGTTGATGTAACATGTTACAATCTAGGTTTGTGATGATGGCTCGGTTGGTAACTGCGCCCCCTACGAGATCGGATCGTCCCGATTCGATTTTTGGTGGTTTTGTTCTATGATTTGGTTTGAGCTGTGGTGTTGGTTCCAAATATATTGATTACTTTCAATATGCTCTGTGGGTCACAAGTATTCTCATATTAAGTGATTGCGAGAATACTTTGTGAAGTGTTATTAGTCAATCGCTTTTCACTGTTTTTCTGCCACACTTTTCAGTCAGCCAGTTCCCACAGGCTGCGCCAATTATAGCAGTCGCGATGTGAGTAGCATAAAAGAAAATTTCATTTTTCACTATATTACATCTAACACACGATTTAAGTCACCGGTAACTAGTCTGAATTAAAACTGAAAAACTACTGAATACCTATACCAGCGGATTGGGCCATTTAATAACTAAACTTGCTAAGCTTGCAATTATACCCTGCCCCGATGGGGTAGTGCAACGTGTCGCGTCGTGCCTCGATCTTTGTCTTATCTTTTGTCTATAAATTTTACTGTTCCAGGATACTTTGGTAGTTATTGTTGTTGATGTTCCTCCTAGTAAGCTGAATATGCATATTTGGTATGAATACTTCTTAAGTATAACGTTGTCCGGCTGTTTCCTGTTGTTTATAGTATGGTTGGTTACGGTTGAGAGATTATGTTGTTGTTCGATATTCCAGTTCGTTCTGAGATTATGAAAGGTTCCTTGAAGATCTTCCTTTTGCCTGATTACTACTTCTGTTGCAGTGAAGATTTCGTTGGCTATTTGGATACTGCAATTATAAAATGTTATTAATGCATTTCCAGTAAGTGTCCTATTGGCTGGTCCACAATTTGATGTCACTTTTTTATATGTACGGAGCACCCACTCGCGCACAAGAATGTGATATACATATTTTCTTAATTAATTGCACTATTTTCTTGTTAAACATGAACCTATATTTCTGAACTATGTCAATCTTCACGACGCAGGACACAAACGGGCAGCGTGACGTTGCTGCGTCAAAAACTTACTGTAACTCTCTTCCTCATAATTCCTACTTGCGCTTAAATGTGGGCCCTCTCTGGCCATGCTCTTCAAAAACACCCTCTCGCCAAAAACGGGGGCTCTGGTCACTCATTCTCACCGCGACCTATGGACTTTTCGGTCGATGCCCGAATTTCTGCAGAATCGAACTAAAAGTCAACCGCGACCATGAGGAGTGTTTTTATATTTTGTTTATTACCGGCGGGTTGTTTTTTTTTTCCTTCTTTTTTTGCTACTTATGCACCTATTGGTGGGTTCGTTTTCTGTATTCAGAAAGATAATCGCGCGCGCATGATTCCCTAAGCAAAACGCGAACCTGTAAGGGTCACAAACACTGAGGGCTGCATTTATGCGGAAAAATAGGCACTGCAGATGTCATATTGATTTCTAGAGCGTTGTTGATTGTTAATTTGTTGTGTGATATGAGATTATTTAGAGTATCTGTTGTTTGCTGGGCTCGTTGTCTCTTCTGCGTTGATAATTCTGCTGCTGGGAATATTATGTTCAGTCAAAAGTATTACTTCCTGTAGATCTTCCAATTGTCGTGTAGGTTCATCTAAATAGCATGGTAAGTTAATGTTTTGACTGAATTTTGGATTTTAGACAGATCTATGCGGTGCAGTATACTAAAGTCATTATTACTTATACGAGCTTTTCCTAAATTTCGTGTACTAGAATTCGTTATTGTCCAGAGCCTCAGCCATACTCTGCAATGAAATGTCTATGTCTTACCGGTCTGGTCCGTAACTGTTTTATTTGCCTCGTTGGCGATGTCAATTAGTCTATATCTGTTTCCTGTTTGTGTGGGTTTTGCTTTGCCTTTTACCAAGAGTCTTTGTTTGTTAAGGTTTATAAATTTGTTATTAGAAATTACTGGAATTTTTGAGTTTTGGCTGTCTACGTGCATTTTCAAAGCGTCTTTGGCGTCTTGTAGTGTTCTGTGTTTTGAGAGGTTTATTACAAATGGGTCGAGGGAAACACAAGTGTTGTAGAATGCTTGGTTTCATTGTATATAGATGTAACCATGGCAAGACCTTCATAGATCGTCAGGTTTTCTAGCTTTTGTCTTTTGGCTATATACATTTCCAGCGGATTACTGTGGAACCGTTCCACAACACCATTGCTGTCACTGCAACTCGCAAAATGTAAGGTTATGCCATAGGATTGTATTTAAGGATCTTGTAGATTTGTGCAAACTTTGAAAACGCGTCCGCTAAAGTCAGAATTTTTTCAGTTTCTTCAACAAACACGCCGATAAAAACGTTCTCAAAGGGTCCGTTACAAACTCGTTTCGTAAGAGGAATTTTGAACGGGCGTCTCTCTTACTTAGCAAATTAACAAGATTCACAAATTTCTTAGTGAGTAGTCGCAGTGTATTTAGGTTCAAACGTCGTTTTCCTGCAAAACGATCTTGTTAGTTGTCGATTGGCATTCTATTATTTTGTTGATGGTGATAGTCATCTCTGTGATCCAGTTGATGATTACGTTGTTCAGATGGAATTGTTTGTTTTCTATTGTTGATCAATTCGTTCATCATCGTGTTGATGAGTCACAGGTCATCTGCGTCGGGTTTACCTACTAACCATTTCCAAACGCGGCCGAGAGCATTCCATCGCTTTGCTCGCCCGTTCTTGACTGGTTTAATCTGATAAGAATGGTTATCTAATGCTTTGCTTTTCTGTAAAATAAGCTGTTGCATTGGGAGGTGTGCATCTGATTGTCTAGCTAATTTACTAAATAAAAATACGATTGTTTCTATTTGTGTTCAATTAATTGGATGGATTATTTTAAGTACTCCTATTTGATATCTACATTATCTGTGTTTTAAGCAACAATACGGGGTCTGAATGAAGATATACATAATTTCCAAATATTGAGGTTTAATGGGTGTTGCTAAATTTTATATTATGCTTTTTCAGTCCTCCACAATGGCATTCGGATACTTGATTAACAATAATGAACTGTTCTAGTTCAAATGCAAAACGTCTTTATTAGTAAAATCATCTTACTAGCTAACCTAGCTTTACACGTAATTTCATATGAGCAGAGCTTTGACCAACTAATTCTTATTTGACAAAAAAAACCTTTGGCAGGAATGGGCGTAGACAAATATGAAAAGTAGCTAACGATAATGAAAGCATACATAATGTTTCAAGAAGTGAGTCTTCGCCGATCAGCAATTGCTTCTTGCATTGTTGGTTGATGGTGTTGAGTTTCTTGTAGCGAGTGTTGCCAAAACACGGATAAGTTAATTCATTGTTTGGGTCAGATGTTTTCGTAGAAACATCCTTTTGAAAACATGACTGTTGTTTTTGGAATGGTAACAATATTTGTCACTTGGAAATAAGTAAATTTAATGAGGACTGAACTTACGGGAAACGTCGGTCACGTATTGTTTTATGTTTGCAATAGTAGATTTGCTAAACTATGGTTTAGGTACAGTACAATATGATTATAATCGTTGCTTCGATCATATTTGTTTCTACTGTTTTAGTCTCTAATTTTTTTCTTATTTCTTTTTTTAAATTCTTTTCTGTAATGTTAGGCCTTACGTATATTTTTTGGTTTTCATCTCACTTTGGAGGCTCTTCTTTTTTCTTTTCAATCTTTTCTGGATTGGGTTTCACACTTTGTTCGTTCACTACGTGACCAAAAAATAAAACCTCCTTTTGCAGAAATTTGATTTTGTTAAGCTGTATTTGAAATGGACTACAAAAACTTGATTCAAATTCACGCAATGTCTATTTATCCATACCAGGCTACCGGGTGAAACTTGTAAAGAAATCTTTTTTAAGCGTGTTTTTGTTCAAATGTTTCGCAATATTTGTTATAACAGCACATCATTCTATTTAGTTGCCCATTATTGGCATAATTAGTTTTTTGATTGTTAATATAAAACAAATGTGGGAGCATAAAAACTTAGGTTTTCTAATATATCAGTAGTATTCGATCTATGTGCATTAATGACGTTTATAAAAGCTGTAATTGCAAACTCCCTTCGCTTTTTAGGCTCATCTAAATTTATCAACATGCATCGTAGAGCAAACAATAAAAACTGTTTTTGCCCTGATTCAATACGGTTTGCATAAGTATGCTATATACAACGTTTTGATTGTGTATGAATCTTTAAAGTGAAAGCTAATCTTTTCATAAACCCTAGTATGTTGTTAGCCTTATGTAGTGATCAAAAAACGTTAATTTTGTGTCAAGTATAATACCTAAATCTCTAACTTCACTGCATCTTTGAACTGTGTTCTTGCCTATAGTTATTGCCTCTTGCCTTATAACGTGTTTTCTTGTAAACGATATAGAATTGCATTTTTTCACATTTAGTTCCAGCAAATTGTTTGAACACCAGTTGTGAAGATTATTAATTTCATTCTGAAATACTACAAGATCAGGTGCTTTACATATATCTAGATAAAGTTTCATATCGTCTGCATATATTGAAACATTCAGGCGGCTTTAAACGTGGCCTATATCGTTAACAAACAAAATTAACAGTAATGGACCAAGATGGGAACCCTGTGGTACACCAGATGTCACATTCACTACTGATGTCAAATTTCCCTCAAGTCTTATTTTTTGTGTTCTTCCAGTCAAGCATGACTGAACCCACTTTAAAAGTCCGCAATTAAATCCTTGCTGAGATAATTTTAAAAGCAATAAAGGGATGTCGAATTAATCTACTTCCTTACTGGTCAGGTAAAAAAATAAACTTTATTTTCTCTTACACACAAACATTTTATACTTAATCCTAAATTTAGAACTGAACTGCTAGTACTGATTGACTGAACTGATTGAACCGAAACCCTTTTATATCGTTGCTTGGAATCCACTGGCGGTTTTCTTGGTGCCATAGCTGGTTTTGTAACTGGAGCTTATATTGATGTTTTGACTATGATGTTCCTTTCTAGCTAATTGTTTTTATAACTGGTTGAATGGCTGGTGCATGTTTTGATGATTCACTTCAATTGTGCGAATCATGATCGGTGTGACATCCAGGCAAACAATGGTACTAACTTACGTGTTTAAATT
Organism: Aedes japonicus; assembly: GCA_034211315.2. Lineage (NCBI taxonomy): Eukaryota > Metazoa > Arthropoda > Insecta > Diptera > Culicidae > Aedes > Aedes japonicus. The sequence goes on along the minus strand of JASCZW010005113.1, from coordinate 98,593 downwards.
TTCGTTAGCTGATTTTTTGATAGAGGTAAGTTGAAAATCTAATGTTTTAATATTTCTCTAATCTCTGTAGTATAAGATCCGCGTGTTCTTGATCTGATTCCAATTTGCGGCGAAATTGTTAGCGTTCAAGATATCTGCCGCCTTGCCTTCTATCTTCATTCGCACCGTCCTCTCTAGAACATTAATTTGAGTTTGCGTTGCACCGTTTTCGCGGTACGTTCTAAAAATTATATCTACATCGGAGAGCCAATCGACCAATCTGGTTGGATCACTAGTGAATGGCTTGACATCCCTAACGAAATCTGGGATTTTTCCCATGTCGATGAACTGCTGCGTGGTCATGGCCATAGGAGCATTTTCGTTAGCCATGATCGATTTGAAATAAAATTCGATTCTCGGTTTCTTGTTCATTTTCGTAACTGATTACACACTATCCAGCAGAATCACTCACGTACTGCTCACTTGTTCAATTCTAGGAATTTAAAATCACACAAAATCACTGAGTTATGTTCGGATCAAAGGTCGGATGTAAAAACAAACCGGTCTTAGCTACCACCTTCTCAGGATGATCAAACTGTGGACTTTAATTTTAGTATAATTTAATGTTTTGTTGTGTTAACTCTTGGCGTCGATAGTTTTCCTACTTAAAATTTTTAGTTTGCTTTCCGTTGACAACTTCCTTCTAACTCGTTTTATCATATTTCTGACTATAATCATTTCTCAAATTATTACAATTATTCGTCAATTGTCGTGCACTGCAAGTTTTACCTGTCTGTCCTACTATGTCGTATGGCGAATATTTATGTGACTGCTCGTGGGACGCGCGAATCAGATTAGGCACCACTGTACCGTTCACCCTCTATGAAATCAGCTGTTACGAGTGAGATCTAATTGTATTCATGTTATTTATTCCATCTAACTCTCACACTACTCACCGGATTCTTTGTGTGATTGTACAACCAAATTTCACTGAATACGCGATACTTCACTCATATTAACCACTAAGTTAAATAAAACTAAACGCACAGAATTTTCTCAACTTATATTAAACTCTTTCACTATACAATTCCCGTTTGTTTTTGTTTTCTCCTCTCCTACCTTCTCGCTCTCCCTCCCTTTCTCACCTACTCTTCTTACCAAATGTCATCTGACATGTTTACTTCGTCGGCACGTATGTTTGTGTACGGCCAGTGCTGCCAGAACAGAGTAATTGATATCAAAATTTAACTTACATTAGTGTTGCCAACATTTCACGATTGTACTATTCGCTGGTGGATGAAGAATCAGGCAGCTATTTCGGGATGATCCGGTTTGCTGCTGTCCGCTACTAAGGTCCCTGATAGCAATAGAGTCTATGCTACGGTGTCCTGATCTTCGCTTCGTCTGAGGTGAGGGCTTGTGGAACCGGATGTGATAGCCTAGGATCTTGGGACCAACACTATGGAATTTGTGATATTCCACTTTCAAGATTTTTGAACTTTATAGTATTTTCACGATCGCGAGGTTCCTATTTGGGCGTCAGTTAAAAGATCCACTCCAACCCTCTCGAAGACATGAGCAGGGGTAATGCGGTAGGATGGAAAATCTCCCATTTGTTGATCAGTGGTAGTAGTGGACCGAAAACAAGTGACGCAGCCTTTCAACACCTTCATGATGGTTGACCTCGCATTGAGTACCCGGAATTGTTGTCGCAAAAGATATCGAATACTGCTGCATCCAGCGTGTAGATTTTCTCGATGTACATCAGCAATTAAAGCACGAACGACAGGACTTGAGATTGACTAATTCGATCGCCTACTCTCAGCAAATCGTTGTCTAGAAACGGTATTAAGTTGTGTAGGCGATGGTTGGACTCTCCCGACCTAGTACATTTGATCTCTTTGGTGAACTCCTGATGTTGAACGGCTCCTACAATTAGATTTGATGCCGCTCGAAGTTCAGGTTTGGACAGATGTGGTGATAGAAACCGATCTTCGTTGACGGAACGTGACCAGTGATTTTAGGCGATACCAAACAACTCAATACGAAAGAGAAATCATTACATCTTGAGTGAACGTTTACGGTACATTTCTGTCTTATTGTAGACCCTATACCACCTATGCCGGTTATAGGGATACACACTTCAGCCACACAAACACCAAGAGTGGTAACTAACGATTGGGAGATAACACTCACCTGGGATCCGCAGTCTAGAAGGGCTCTGCACATATGCGGACCACATGATGATCGTCGAACACATTCACAAGGGCAGTGAGCAACACCACCTGACTCGCTGGACTCGTCTGATTGTTGGAATGTGCTGCTGTTACCGAAGGCTGGCTCTCCAGTTTCACGTTGGATACCGTTGTACTGCTTAGACCCGGAACTCCTACCGCAGGATTCGGCTTCGCTGCGACGCACTTTATTTGATTGCCTTCATCTGGAGGTCTCGACGAACTGACATTGCTCTCCAAGTGAAACAATGTATGGTGTCGTTTGTTGCACTTAAAGCACGATTTCTTTGATGGACAGCTTTTCACGCAATGTCCACGCCTCAAGCAGTTGGAACAGCGATTCTTTTCCTTGACTTTGCACAGCCTGTCACTTGCAGTAAGTTTGTTGAACGAAAAACACATGATTGTTGGATGACTTTCTCCGCACAGAACACATCGTTGATCTGGTGCAGTAGAAGCTGTTGCAGTGTTGGCCTTTGGTGTGCCCTGTTTTCCTGCAGGCTGCTTTCCTACTGCTCGGTGGGGCCTCGATTCCTCGCTAGAAGCGTGACATCTCTCCAGAACTGAAACGTGATCCCTCGAAAATTGCATGGTATTCTCATAGGTGGGAAGCTCTCCTCGCTTTATCGTAGATTCTTCGCACAGTTTCTTTGCTGTAGTATCCAAGGATCGGGAGATCAAGTGGTCGATAATGAGTACAGACACTCCGGTGAATTGTTGGTTGAGAAACTTCAAATTCTCCACATGACCACTGACAGTTTCGATCAGCGATCTCAACTCAACAAAATCATCTCTCAACAGTTTCTTTGTTCCAAGTAAGCCGGCGATGCGAATGTCGACCATTCTCCGCTTGTCTTCAAATCGTTATTACAGTAGCTGCCAGGCATGCAGATAGTGTCGATCGCTGATTGTTTTGACGTCTATCAGTCCTGCAGCGTCACCGACGAGAGCTTTCTCAAGATGGTGCGATCGAACGCGTCACGGAACATTATCTTAAACTTCTCCCAGTTCTCATACCTCCCGTCTGCTCAGCTGATTGAGCTGACTTATCGCATTGTGGATATTTAGCTCCTTTTTAAAATTACCTGCTTCTTGTACTTGAAGTGGAGGAGGTGCGGTCAAATTCTCTAGCCAGGTTTCGAGAATAGTCGATACCTCGTCATGCAATCCTTCGAAGAACAAAAACTTAGCATCTTGCTTCTCTCGCTTGTTAAGTGGAAGACTAGCCACAACTTGTTGATAATATTGATGATACCGTTGAGCGGGGTGACTTCGACCGCCAAGTCCGATATTTATTCAATTAAAAACTATCCTTCTCCAAGTGCCTGATTTTTTTAAGCTTTGAACCACATATATTCAGCATTTTTTTTTTTTTTTCATGTTAATAATCGGAGGCACTTCTGATAAATTTGCATTGTTTGCGGTTTGCGGCATCTTCTCCCGGTCTGTGTTCGCCTTCATCTGTAGTCGCGTGCAGCCAAGCGAGCTGTTGACAAATTCTTCAGATATTCTCCCATTGATCCTGGTCTGGGATTGGGGATCATGGACCAGCTCACTAAGATGGGTGTGTACTTATGTGTCGAGGAATGGTGTTATCCTGGTCGCAGAAGTATTTCCACCACAAGTGGGGATGGTGTTCCACTGGTTCCTCTGCAGCCGCGAGGCCCAGCGAGGCCACGGACACTAGATCAACATCTCCTTCTTCCGGTGCCGGCAAAACCACAGGGGCTGGTTGGGCTGCTCTGGCCGTGTTCAGGGTGCTCGCTTCAGTTCTCATGAACTGTGGCTTCAGGTCCCGACGTGAACCTCTGACGTAGTTCAAAATATAAGCGTTGGCCAGGACGTCATGAACGTTGGACTCTCCCACCAACCGGGCGTTTACGGACCTCAATCTGGCATTCGCGCATCCTATTGCGTGGACGAACAGGTGGAATGCGCAGTTGACCGTAGCCGAGTAAGGGCTCTTGTTGGAGAGCCTCATGCTGGCCAGGTATGGTGTATATGAGGATTTATTGTCGATCTCCTCCCCTGGTTTCAATATGCGTTCTATATCATCGGCAATTTCGGGAAACCAGGTCCACAGTGCCAATTCGGGGAGAGATAGTCCCAATATTTTTGTGATGAAGCGGAGGTCCCTGTACCGGGTGGACACGGTAAAGAACCTAATCTTGCTGAATGCGTGTTCGGGAAATTTGGACAAGAACATGTCCAGTGACGATACGAGCCGCATGTAGTTCGTATTTTGCTCCCAAGAGCCATGCGTCAAAGCAAATGACAGGTAATTGTCACCTAGTTTCTGACCGTACAATTCCTCAGATACAGACTTGTATCGAGCCCCAAGCTGATCCAAATATTCCCGCCTTTGGCTGCTCTGCAACCTTATCGGGCTCAAAACCAGGCACAATGCTCTCATACTACCGCAGCTCCTTCTGGGCCATCACGCTTGATTAATAGGTCCCTGGGTGTTATCTCTGCTCCTACCGCCCCAATGCGTACTCTGTGAGAAACCCATTGTTCCTCCAATGTGCCCCTGAAGAATTCCATAATGTCCCAGAGAAACCGACACGCCACTCTTACATCCACCATGTTGTTCCCTCGACTGATGATGTAAGAGACGATGTCATTGAGCGTCTCTCCTCTGGGGTGGAGATCAATGATGACGGACGGTTTTTCGGGACGATCTCCTGCAAAGAACTGGGAGATTTATTAGGGTATATAAATGCATTTTGTTTTTAGCATTTCTCTATTTCCTTCGCTATAAAAAAATATTTTTAAAAAAATACTCCTTATGGTACTTTTTACCAAGCCCAACAACAATCATAAATTCAAGCAATAAAATGATTTAAAAAAAAAATCGACAACCACATTTTCAGATAATTTCAACATTTGTCTCTCTAAGCTAATCGAAAAAATATTAATTTTTGTTTACATAAACAAATTTTCGTATACATAAACAAATTAATGAATCGAATCGAAAATTAAGAGCAAACGAATAAACGCGACAACCTTTTCGAAGTTTTACACTACCTTCCAATCTGTCAAAGGGTTTGTTTTCATTTGTTCTGTGTTGGAGAATAGGTGTGAAACATTTATTTCGACAATTTAATGGCATTGAGAAGTCCAAAAGTGCCGAGAAAGTACGTGAAAAAAGTTGGTGGAAGAGCTTATTTACAGTACAGTTCCGAATCGATGGATGCTGCGTTGGAGACAGTACGAAAAAACGATAGCCACTGTGTGAAGCTGCTCGGACCTACTGCATTCCTTTCAGCACCCTTCATGATGCACTTAATGAACGGTACCTGCAGACGGTTGGTGGTCAGACAATATGATGATATTAACGAACGTTTCCTTAGCTGTTGAAGCTCGCACTTATTCTGCCTAGAATCGCATATCAGTACCATGTTTTCTTGATTTGCTATCCATTTGGGACGGATATGCGATTCACGGCAGTGTTGGCGTCCTTACACCGGTGTAGTACCGAATTAAAAAAACGACATGAGTGAGGTATTTCTGTTTGTCTAATATTATGGTGAACTACTGAAAAATAGCAATGGATGGGTCGCTCATAAATTATGTCATGCTTTTAATGGAAGCAAGCTTTTGGAATTGTGATAATCTGTACACAAAATTTAAGGTCCATAATAAAACATGACAAAGGGGAAGGGTTGAAAATGGTCCTTTTTTGCGTGACATAATTGATGAACGTTCCCTTTGGGGAATGCTTCACCCCTGTGCTATTCGGGAGATATCTGCATCAATCAGTTTGTATAAAAATTTGGTGTTTTTTTATTCAAATGGATAAAATTGATTTTGATCGAAGTGACCCCATTACTGAAAATTGGCCGCGGGAATTAAACAATGTTTTTTAAGTTCATCTGACATAAAATTTTTTTTTAATTTCTGTTTAGTGTTATACTACAGAGATACCAGTACTGGTTTTAAAAATGTAAAACAAAATTTTATAGATAATTATCATAGAAAATTTCAAGAAATAGTTCAAAAAGTGATCGAAGTCACCCCGTTTTACGGTACTCGTGGTAGGAAGTTTCCACCCTCTTTAAATACACCTTCACTTGAGCAGAAGTGAGTTCTGTTCGTTCTACTTGGGCTTGATTTAAAATGTTTTTGATGCGAGTTAAGTTTCCTTGTGCCATGCCACGTATATGTCGTGCCATGCATATTGTCGCTTCAGTTTATTCACGACTTGATTGGTGTTCTTTTCGTTGACATTTTCAGACTTCACTTTGTCACTTGAATTCTTCACTTATTTCACTCACTTGTGTATAGTCTGTTTATTTTTCAGTTTTTTGCTTTTCGAAACATTCACTCACTAACTTATCTTCTCCGTGTCTGTCTTCCAATCACCAACTTCCACACTACAATACGCATTCGTCATGCGACGATTCAGAACGAAGATGAATTGTTTCCAACTAGACGATGACTCATCCGAACACTCAAAATAAGAGTATCCGGATAAGGACCAAATACAAATTATGTTGGGGCTGCAGCGGACTGTGCTGCACCGGTCGATTTACGTTGCTCGCGTTCCTCTCGAGAACCGAGCCGGGAGTGGAGCAGGAAACCTTGCGTTCCTTCCCAGGAGGGCAACTAGCCCCCCGGACACTTAAGCTTGATTTCGCCTCTTGAAGCCACGATTCGATTGGACTGGACTAGCTTCGCTTAGCTAGCAGCAACGGACGTGCTTGGTGCACCCGCTGCTAGACGCTGCTTACAACCTCAGTTCGACCTTTGGTCAACTGAACAATCTGTTTAATTAAAGTTACCCAGTTTTTGGGTTTTGGGGAAGATTCATCAATTGCTGGATAACGGAGTAGGATTTCGCCACGTTGAAATTGTATCGGTTGATAGTTAAGTGGGGCGGCCTGGAAAAAACGATATTTTGCTGCCGCAAGAAGGTCTCGATCATGTGGTATTGAATTGTTCGGATTGCCGATGGTGTTGAGATTATTGTTGTTGAAATTTTTGTGGAAAACAGTCGAGTCTGTACGGTTGCTTTTGTTGCTGTTGATCTTGTAATGATTGTTGGCATTATTGCTGCTATTTTTTGCTAGATTCACTAGATACTGTTTATGCTTCTTTTTAGCCTTTTCAGCCAATTTCTGCTGATTCAAACGATGCAATTTTCGTTCCTCGTTCCCAACAATCGCCACCCTGAGTCATCAGTTTCGTGTTTGTTGGTTTGATTCAATTCTTTTGCCAGGCTGGGAAATGAATCGAGTGACGGAGTTAAAAGTTCTCCATGTCTTGGTATTGCGTTTATGTTCGCAGTCAGTGCTTTTAGCTCGTCCAAAATATTGAGCTCTAGCATAGAGTTTCTTTGCATATTAAAACTGGCAGCCGTTTCTATGCTCAGCTGATTGAGCCGACTTATCTCATTATTGATATTTAGCAGCTCCTTTTTTAAACTCACCTGCTACAGTATGCATTGTTGACGTCACTGCTGTGTCTTTAGCACAACTAAAGAAGTTAAGTGATTTTTAAGCATAGTAATGCTTCCAGTCAAATTACTGATGCTGTTTATTGAGGATAGTCCATTACTCATGCTAGTGAGAATAACTTCCATACTCTCAATAGCTTCCGATACTAAATTTGGCTTCTCCTGATGGAAGGCAAGTCGATGCATAACCTCCGTGTTTTCACTTATTTGCTAAGTCAGGTGCTTTTGTTGTTGTGTAAGAACGTTGAACTCAAAAGTTGCGTTACCAGAGTTTGGCATGAACACGGTCGCACAAATAACGACGGATCAACAGCTTTGTTGTCCTTTCTATAAGTTCCAAAGTGAGCCTCGGAGATTCGTCACACTCACTCACAAAGGCGGCGTGAAACTTGCGTGTGCGTCCAATACATGTCCACCTAACGGAATCGACAGACGAATCCAACAAGCACATACATCAAAACACACGTTTCACTAATACAAAGAGACAAAAACTATATGTAATTGTGTTACATTAGGGTTGCTGCTATATAAACTATTCGCAGTGTATTAAGGTTCGTGTGTCAATTTTCTTCAAAACGATCTAGTTAGTTGTCGATTGTCTTTCTATTATTTTGTTGGTGGTGGTAGTCATCTCTGTGATCCTGTTGTTGATTACGTTGTCCAGATGGAATTGTCTGTTGTTATTGTTGATCCATTCGTTCATCGTCGTGTTGACGAGTCTTAGGTCGTCTGCACCGGGATTACCTGCTGACCACTTCCAAGCACTGCCGAGAGCATCCCATCGCTTTGCTCGCCTATTCTTGATTGGTTTAATCTGATAGAAATTGTTAAATGATGATCTGCTTTTCTGTAAAAAAAAGTTGTGTCATTGAAAGATGTGCATCTGATTGTCTAGTAACTGAAGACGATGATATCGTCCATGTAAACTAGGCAAATATTACCAGCTTAATCTATAAGAACGGCGTTCATCGTTCTTTGGAGCGTCGTCGGGACATTCTTCAACCCGAATGGTATTCTAAGATATTCACAGTGACTATTTTCAGTTGAAAATGCTCTCTTTCGAATATCTTCTTCATCCATCTAGTTTTGGTGGCATCCTGAGGCCAAATCTAAGGTAGTAGTTAAAATACCTGCTTCTACCTAATTTAACTAATATCTCGTAGTATCTGTCTTGCCATTAAGCTTTCTGTAGTCGACTACAGTTCTCCATTTCTGGGTACCAGCTGCATCTTTTTGCTTCGGAACGACCCAAATGGGTAAGTTCCATGCGGGAGTAGAAGGTTGGATAATGTTTCCTTTGAGCATTTTTTGAATTTGTCTGCAAACTTCTTCCCTTGGGGCATTTCTGGTATCGGTAACTTTTCTGAGAGACTGGGATTTCGTCTGTGGTTATGATGTGGAATACGTCTTTGTTATCATTAATCACGGCAGTTGATTTGTCTTTTTCCTCGGAGTTTAAATGATCTAGCCGAAGCTGATCCAGAAGCTTTTTGAATCTCTCTGGATGAACATCTGAAAGGTTCAATTCATTTTCATTTGCACAACATTCAACATTGTTGAGAGTTATTTCAAGTGAGTAGTCTAATGAAAGTGTCCGTGGTCAGCCTTTCTCCAATCAAGACCTGTTTTATTACAAAAGGTGATGGGCCCAGAACTCTGGCCGTAACTGTGTGAAGTTCTGAAGAGAAAGTTAATTGAAGCGAAGATGCCTACTCAAGCCGGAAGTTTTGAATTGGCCGGGGACACCGGAAGTGCAGCTGCAACCGCGAATCCACGACAGGAAACGGATCGGTGAGTTGGGCGTACTGGAGCTAGACCGTGTGGCGAGATAACTACATTTCCTGGGCATTTGAGATGAAAATGACCCTATTCCGATAAGGAAGTTGGTGTGCGGTGATGCCGCAAGAAGGGCAGATCTTGGACCAAGAAACAAACTACGGGCGTTGTCCACGATATGTCTCAACCTGGAGAAGATTAATTACAGCTTGGTAATGGAAAAAAAGACGCCAAACTGAAGGTCGCGTTCCAAGACGACGGAATTTATCGGAGGATTGGATTGTTGACAATTTCGACTCTACGGAAGCCTATGTGGATGCGGTAATGTAGACGAGTCACAAGTTAGCTGAAATCAATTTTGCAGTTAGCGACGAATGGCTAGCGTCGATCCTCCTGATGGGACTACCAAAATTCTACGCTCCCATGGTGATTGGATTGGATGCGTCTGGACAAGCGGTCCATGCGAATGCTGTTAAATCAAAGATCCTGCAGGACGTGAAGGTCAAGATGGGATCGAAGAGTAGCAGTGAAGCGGGTGCATTCTACAGTGATCAACATCAACGCAAGCGGAAGAATGGTGACCATAAGAAGGGCGGTGGTTCCTGCTATAACTGAAAGAAGCAGGGCCATTATGCAGCCAACTGTCGAGAAAAGCAGCAAAACGGATCGAAGAAAAAAGGCCGAGCAATGTGTGCGGTATTTGCAATGGGCGACAACGTTGACGACGAGGAATGGTACTTCGATTCTGGTGCCACTACACATATGGCCAGAAGCGGAGCAGAATTCATATCAAAGCAGGAAGTATCGTTATTGGGACAGTGAATAAAAGCAACATGACGGTAAATTCCAGAGGTTCGGTGAATCTGGAGTGCGTTGAGGGGCCTGTCGAAAAGGTGCATATTCCTTGGTTTTGCTGAAGACACCAAGGGGTTCAGATTGTATGATCCGGATACCAGTGACGTCATCATCTGCCGTAACATAATCATTATCGCCGAAGGGTACAGTGCAGGATTGGAAGCCATACCGAGTGAACCGGTCGAGTTTCTGGAGGTTGAGTTGGGTTTGCCTAGACAAGAAGAAGCGAATCACGATGTTGAAGCAGAAGCAATGGAGCCAGAGGACCCAGATCAAGACATCAGTGTTTATAGTGCAGACTTCGATGATGCCGTTGACGCCTCCACCGCAACTAGATATACCAATTACTGAAGAGCAAGAGTTCTGGTGCAGCGGTCGGGAGCGCCATCCCCCAGGCAAGTATTCAGAATACATTTCTTATAGTTCTGTTACTGGAAAAGACACTTTCTCAGATTCTGACGATCACGATGACGACAGTCCGCTGGATTATCCGACCTCGTACAGTGCGGTTCTTTGCAGGTCAGACCGGGATCAATGGATGGAGGCATTGCGCGAGAAGATAGAGGCTCTCGAGCGGAATGAAACTTGGCTGATGGACGATTTGCCGGAGGGGCATAAGGCGATCCGTGGGTCTATAAGTCAAAGCTTGGACCAGACGGACGTGTTGAGCGGTTCTGAAGGGGTGCTCGCTGCGGTCGGTCATCGATTTTGATGAAGTTTACTGCCCGGTTGTGCAATTTTCGACGATTAGATTTTTGATGGCACCATTTGCAGACCGATCAAATGGATGCGGCGTTCCTCAAGAGCAAGGTTGGCGATGAAACGATTTTTATGCAGCTGCCAGAAGGACTCAAAAATGACCAAGTCGAGGTTTGCCGACTAGGCAAGGCGCTGTACGGCCTGAAGCAGTCCAGCAGGGTCTGGAACAAACAGCTGGATGCGACCCTACGAGAATTTGGTCTGGAGCAGTCGAAAACAGATACGTGCCTGTATTTCAAGCTATTTGGAGGAAAGATGTTGTTCGTTACAATTAATGTTGACGACTTCCGCATATTCACCAACTGTCGGAAAAAGAAATTGAAAAAGTACTTAGGCAGCCGCTTCCAGATGAAGGACATCGGAGAAGCAAAGTTCTGTTTTGGCTTTCAGATCTCGCGTAACATGGAACGTGAACCAGGAGAAATATGTCGAGGAGCTGATGGAGAAGTACCAGATGAAGAATTGCCATCCTGTATCTACACCATTCGAACCAAGCCTGTATCTACACCAATGACCAAGGTTCCCTCCAAAGAAGCGGTTGGAAGCTTGCTTTATATGACCCAGGCAACTCGACTAGATATTTCCTACGCAGTTAACGCAGTCAGCCAGTATTGCAGCAATCCGGGACAAAGACACTGGAATGCGGTCCAACGAACCTTACGGTTCCTCAAAAGAACTGCTGGTAACCGGCTGGTGTACAAGAAGGACGGAAATTCACAAGTGGTCGGTTTGAGTTATTGTTTTCCATTTTTACGGTGTTTCTGTCTCAATATCTAAGATTATATGGATGGAAATGTTCCATCAAAATTCCTTTACTCGAGGAAGAGGAATATCTATTAATACTCAATTTCAAGTTTTAGAAAACATGTTAACTTTCATAACAATGAATGGTGTTTCGTGTTATAATTTTCTTAACTTCTAATCACGATAATCTGACTGTAACGATGGGTCTCCTGTCCGGTACGAGATTATCACTGTACCCTGTGGATGGTCAGTAAAACAAATTGTCTTGCGCAGATATTCGCTCTTCAATGCTCTTACACACCTTTACCCAGGTAGATTGGATTTCGAGCAAGCCTGTACCCTTAACGTATCGCGGTTGTGTTTAAATTATTTAGACCGGTACTATTTTTTTGCGCCATGCATAAATGTAGTATCAGTTGAGTACTTTTAGCGTCATGCAAACTAAGGCATAAATTGATTACTTACAGGCTGAGCACTGTTACTGGTACCATTCTAGGTTGTTTCTGTTAGTACCGGGATCGAATTGTTTTCCGAGTTCAGCAATGTGTCTCGTCGTAACTCTTCCAATTTGCTTTGATTTCAAATTGTTTTTAGCGCTACATTTTTTCCGGTCCATTTTGCATTTGATTGAACTCTCTTTTCAATTGAATTCAATTCAATTCAATTTCAATCTCCTTTCCACAAGAGCATGAGCATGATTGACCGCTCGACCTGCTTAACGACGTGTATGCCTGGAATTTATGCTCCTTGTCCAATTTTTCGATATGAAAGAATGAATGAATATTTGCTTTATCTAAGGTGGTCCCTTTAACTTACTGTCATTCGGGACCACCGGGAATTATGTAGTTACAATGAATATTTACTTAAATCTAATATTTGATTTATCACTTATTGCATTTAGACGTTGCTAATGCTGGCTAGGGATTTGGCGACCTTCATGCCCTTCTCGATCCAACGTTTCCTCATGGCTTTGAGGATCATCTTCGTGGTCATCAGCAGGATTATAACGATTTGTAGAGTTATTACCGCCATCAGTAGTGTTTGTTGCTGCCGGTGCTCCTCCGAGTGGACGCCTTGAGTCTGTCTTTCGAATCGGATCCTCCCATGTTTTTTCAGTGGTGTTAAGCGTTGTACGTCTGATTTTGCTGTTTGTTGGGCGTTGATTTTGCATTCGTTTATATGCTTGGTTTCGATATGATGTCTATTTCTAATATGCATTTCTTCAGTGTTACTGTGGATTTCCAGGGTCTGTTCGTTGATGCGAGCTAAAACATCAAGGATGTTTCGGTATTTTAAAAAAAAGTTAAACCACTACTCTTCACTGCTCAAATCAGACTTACTTATATTTTATTACTCGAATATAATTACACCTGCATGCTTCCGTCCGGTGGCTATCGCTGGGTGCGTGAACTGCTGACTTCGCATCGTCCGATGTTGGCTTTCGTTGTGGTGTCCGTCGTCGAGTCAAAACTGTACCGATGAATGGTGGCCTCGATCAGGGCTTCGATCGTCAATAGAGATGTCAGCAAATTCCTTTTGCAGCTCCGTTGCTAACTTGCGTAATCGATCTTATGGCATAACGAATGTCTGTTCTGATTTGTATACTTCGACATTGTGAAATTGAATGGAACCGAATTAAAACAAACCAGTTATGAAACTCTATCAAATACTTATCAGACTACTTACTTCACTTTGTGAGTCCACAACAGGATTCGACTTCTACATTGTCGATGTCTTTGGCTATGATGTCCATAATGATCTTGATTTCTGTTGGCTGTTGGCACTTTGTGAATGTGCAATTTCCTGATAGTCCTCGTAATATGTTTCCGTAGCATAGTTCTCCGGTGATGCCTCACTTCTAGGCGGATGAGGTCACAGAGTTTCGTTCCCTCGATACGATGTCCTATTTCCTGATAGATTTGAGTTTTCGCAATTTTCACGTCTCTGTTAGCTTTGTTTAGATATAGTTGATTAACCATTACTGATAAGATGAATTGGATTTCTTTATAAAAATTTATAAATCTTTAGTGAGAGTAATTTCATCCCTCTTGTCACTATAGTGGGTTATCAGATTGACTTTTAATTCACTACAATTGTTTCCCGTTCTATAGTATTTCTAGCACTCTATCGGCGTCGCCAGTAATTTTTGACCTGATGGCAAGAAGCCAAACAGTGTAGGCTGGTGTGCCTCTGACTCTCTCGACTTCAGGCATTGACCTGATAAAAGAGTGTAATTTTATTTGGTTATCATCAAACGGTGGTAGCATTCTAATAATTCACGGCGTTCGAGGAGCTCTCAAAGCATCTTCAACGGGGCGTTGCCGTTGTGCAGCAACTCCCTGTGCAGCAACCATTTGTTGGTGTGCAGCATATGCCTCCAGCTTACCAATTCGAAGGTCGCGCTGTTAGTAAATTTCGCACTTGATCTTCTAACTATCCCATTGAGATGAGCAAAGAATCGCGATTTTCGTTAAATCTATATAAGGTCTGTATCCGCAATAATCCCTACACCTCAAAACATGAATAAAACATAAATTTCTCATTATATTTCCTTCGTAGTTGTTTATTTCAGATTCATGGGATGTGTTTTAACAATTCGTGATAACAAAACATAGTTATTCGGTAATTGCATAACATTTTCGAACTTTGCGCTTAACTCCGCCCATTAGGGTTTGAACAGACTCTTCAGAAATCGTAGAAGCCGTCTTTGTCCAAATTTGGAAGTGTTTGATGTGTTTGATTTCTTGCTTCTTTCCAGACAGCTTCCGCTTCGACAGAGCCCAATATGTCTCGATTGGTCGTAGCTTTGGGCAATTTGGTGGGTTTGAGGTTTTTGGAATAATGTTCACTTGATTTGCTTGGTACTACTTCATCACAGTTTTAGCATAGTGGCATGATGACAAATCGATCCAGAACAAAGGTTTTTCTTTGTGACTTTTGATGAAGGGTAGCAATCGCTTCTGCAGACACTCTTTCTGATAGATCTTCTTGTTGATTAAGCCTGTAGTGACGAAATGTTTACTACACACAAGGTATTTTTTTGGGAAATTTCGATGCTGAAATTTCTGGCCAGCTGTAGCATTTCTGGCCTTAGCAGAATGAAAAGCCAGCCCTGGAAGCTGCTTGAAATCCTCCAGGACATAAGTTTCATCGTCCATAACAACACATGAAAACTTCGTCAAATACTCGCAGTACAAACGTCGAGCCCGTGATTTTGCTGCCAAGTTCTGTTTGTCGTTGCGATTTGGAACTGTTTTTTCTTAATACGGCTTAGGTCCCAAACGTTGTTTTGATTATTGGACAAAACCAGGCGACATCCCTATTTTATGAGCCACCGTTCGAATGGAGAGATTTGGGTTTTTCGTTAATATCCTTTTCACTTTTCAGTCCATGGCAGGATCAGCGCGTCCAATGTTTTTGTCACTTCTCGGTTTCCTCTTCACCGTCAAACGTTCCCAAAAATGATTTGAGCAAATCGTGAACAGTGGATTTAGGCAAATCCAATGTTTTTGCAAGGTCCAGTATTGACAAGTCAGGATTTGCCGTACGCCCTTACAAAATTCGCTCGCGCACTTGTTTTTCTTTCGTCGCCATCTTGAATACTAAACATGAAATGTAAACATAAATCATAGTCTTTTTCATCATAGACTCTCAGCTGTACCACAGTGTAATTTTTAATTTTTACGTGCAATATTTCAAAAGTTACAATGATTTCAAGGTGTCCGGAATAATGTGGATACAGACTTTATATAAGTTCTTTCAAGTCTGTGAAAGAAACGTCTCGGCCCTTGGAGTCGAAGTCTGCGGAGATTTTTAATGACCATGAAGATGATGAGTGAAATGACGATGTCCTCCGATCAGAGTCCAAAATTTGAATTTGATGTTGTGCGCTGCTCTAAGTAAACGTGTGCTAGTTTTTCTCTATTGCCAAGAGTTCCATTGTTGATTGTCGATATATCCAAGACTTAATGATAATTCCAATCAATTTTGACCTTATGAAATGCTCCATACATAATATTGGTTTCTTGAGTGATTTCCTTATTTTCCAATGTTCGCTTGTTGGAGATGATGGAATAGTTTGAAAATAACTGGTTCCTTTAATTCCAATTCCGAGAAAATGGAACAATCCTCTTTTTTTGTCCATGTTTTAATCGTCTAAGATTGTTAAAGATGCTATGAACTGCTTCAAATATAGTCTCTACAGTTTCAAACATCTCTGTAAAATTTGAAAAGTGTCGTATTCCTTGGATGTTTGTTAGCAGTTTTCTAAGAAAAAGGTTCATAATTGTTCAATTCTATGATGTGAAATAATTTACGATTTCCTAGTTTTTTAAAATTACTACCAGTTTCGATTGTGAGAAGGCCAGGGTTTTGTTTCAGGTTCAGGATTTGGACGGATTGTGTCACGAGAAATATACTGCGTTCGTTATATAAGGAAATGGGATATTGTGGTTTGGAAAGCACGATTTACAAAATTAGGATTTTGTTTTCCTTTTTAGATTAGTTTTGTGTAGTTTAATATGTCTATTATCTATAACCGTTTTTCTTCTGTTGTGTCTAACAAGTTGTTTTCCCTTTTATTGGGAATACCAGCCATTTTGTTATTAATCGGGTCTTCTACTTCAAAATTTGGTTAATCGTTTCTAGTATTATTATGTTTGTCTATGAGTTTCTTCTAATGCGATTCAAGTTTCTGAATAATTTCATCAAAGATTTCATTCCTATTTTCAAGAATTCCCTGTAGATTTAGGGTTCTCTCCTCTTCCTCCTTAATTCCGAAGAATACTTCTATGTGTTTCAATTTGGTGGCAGAATGAATAGTAGTGTTGCATAACGAGACCGAAGTTTTCTATATGTCTTTGTCCGTTAGATCGGGGAATTTGGATTTTATACACGATTCCACGATTCCATTCACCACATTGTGGCCAGAAGGTGTATTGCAAACCTCCACGTTAAATTTCTGAAGGAGACCACGTACATACTTCGATCGATTTCAGAACTACTTCGTTGTCACACACCATCATTTTGGGTGTGCCGTAAGCGGTAAGTAATTTTGTATTGGTGCAAACAACAAACCCAAACCAACATCAGAGTCGAATAACCGCTTGTTCAAACAAATCTGGAGAAGTTATTTACATATGTTTTGATTTAGCTTTCTAGAAGAAAATGCTGAACAATTTCTCCAAATTTGTTTGAACAAACAGTTATTCAGCGTTGATGTTAGTTGGAAAGCGAAGGTGAGAGGTTGATGGTCTGTGAGTAGTTTGAATTTCGTACCATAGAGATAGTTACGAAAGGTTTGAAGCGCTCAGACATTGGCTAGCATTTCCTTTTCCGGGACTGAACATCCTTCTTCTGTCTTAGATAATGTTCTTGAAGCAAAGTGTATAGGTTGATCTTTTCCTAGTTCTCCTTGCGATAGAACTAACAGGACTGGTTAAAAGGTTTGTTAAAATCGAGGTAGATAAGAATATCAGAAGATAAAAGTAAGCTTTTCATTTTTGAAAGCACTGCTTTTCCTTATCATTCAATGAAATTTGATTCGGTTTGATTCCGTCTGACCTTATTATGTAGCCATGGAATTCAACCTCTTGATGAAGAAACTCAGATTTGTCCAATTGAATTTTTAATCCTGAGTCGTGATAGTATGCTTTTCGATGGCCAAGGAACAAATCGTCACCTTAGAGAAAAGCTACCGTAGATCTCAGGGTGTATGCAAGCTAATAATCATTTATTTAATCTGCCAGTAGCCTCCTTGCCGAGCAACTTCTTTATCTCCTCAACGTTGGTAGCACCATACATACGTGTCAGTTGTGCATTGTGTAGGTCTACTGTGGTACAAACCTATGCGTTTTTTTTTAACATTTTGAATTCAAATTGGGATATAATTTTATTTAAATTTCAATGTGTATATTTCGTTTGATTTATGAAAATATTATAAATTATGAACAAATTTAATACAGTAGATTATTTTATTTATTTTTTTATGAAAATTGACTTATTTTTGAACTTATTCCATGCTCTTGTATTTTAATATTTACATATATTTATATTTGTAATTGAAACCCAAATCGTTGGTTACAGTCGTTCAGACTTTTACAAATAATATTCAAATTTTTCTAGTGTTCTTCTAAATCTTTACCAAAAAACTATTACATCATCGATGTACACATAGCAAATTTTCCCAATATGATCTCTGAGAACATCATCAATTGCCCTTTGAAAAGTTACTTTCAATTGGTCAATTACATAACCAATCTCAGGCATTGGGTATCGAGCGGAAACAGTCTACTCGTTAAGTTTCCTGTAATCGATAACCACTCTGAATTTCTTTTCACCGGAAGCGTCTACCTTTTTTGGCACTATCCATACCGGTGATGTCCAAGCTGACCGGCCCTCTTGGTTATTATGCCATCGGCTAAAAGTACATCATGTTTTTCCGTTCGCGGTCCTTTGCTAACTGGCGCCACCCAGAGTTGTCGCTTAGTTCAGTTTCCAAGCTGGGGTACGAATCGTCTGACACAGGAAGAGGGGCAATACTATGTGATGATGCTATGTTTGCCGATAAGGATTTTAATTCGTCTATAATATCAAGCCCGAGCATAGAATTTGCATACGTATTGCAGCTAGCCGCTGTATCTAAAGACAGTTGATTAAGTTGGCTTATTTCGTTGTTTATATTGCGCAGGTCAGTTGATAATTCTCACGTCAACGCTTTTAACGATGTATGCACATTTTCAACGCTTTTAACGATGTATGCACATTTTCCTTCGTTGCTGACAGCAACGTGTCAAATAACGAAGTAACATGATTTTTAGGCAACGACACTGCCAGATAGACTAGTCATCATTCGCCGCGCCGTCTGGGTTTCCGGTTTCATCTGACTCCGTTCAACTCGCGTCGTTTCACGCTGCGTTCTAGCTGACGCAGCCGGTTGGTGTTTACCCGCGCCTTGGTTAACCAAAATCGCCACGATCTCGGCGATTATGAAGAATTCATCGGACGAATAGGAGACAACGTCGAGGGATGATAAAGCGTTCTTGATCACTTGTCCGTTTTCGCCTCCCTGGTAAAGGGCCACATTGTAATTGGTGATGCGTTTTGAGTCAGTGGAAGACGCCAATGGACAAGTCTGTTATTGGTGTCCTTCAAAATGAGCCCATAGGTGAGAGGCTGATTATCTGTGTATAACACAAATTTACTTCCTCTTTATTGTCGTCAATCAGGAGTAGACCATATGTTACATTTTGTTCTTAATCCTAGTTATAATAGAGGTAATAAAATACATTAGATTAGTCTGAATAGTGCCTGTTTTACATTATTTTTATGGCGTGACAATTTCGTGTACATTAAATACTTAACTTCATAACTTATCGATCAATGCCTAACTAACCTTGAAAAGAATGTTTGCTTAAGAGTGTTTTTATTCATTGTAATATCAATTCTTTCACATTGTAGCAAGACATCATTTTGTTCAAAGGCCCATTTTTGACATAGTTTGTTCTATGTTTGCTAATATAAAAAAACATGTCTGATTCTGAGCGGGCGGATAGGAACATAAAAATTTATATTTTCTAATATCTCAGGGGCATTGACTCTTTGTGCAATGACATCATTTATAAAAGCTACCATAGCAAAGTCTCTTCTCTTTTGTAATCTCTCTAAATTGATCTTAGATTGATCTTAGAAAAATTTCCTTCATATCTTACTCGTTGCGTTCTTTTTGTCAAGTATAACTCGATCCATTCTAGTAATCTAGGATTGAAACCTAACTTATATAATTTAAAAAGCAACAGTGGTATATCAACTCTGTCAAATGCTTTACTAAAATCAGTATAAAGCGCTTCTACATAATTCCCTTTATCCATTGCGCTTAAGGAGAATGTATTAAATTGAATCAAATTAGTAGCTGTTGATCGCCCCTTGACAAAACCATGTTTCTTGGCACCTGTGAGAATATGTTGTCATTAATTAATGATTCGAACAGCTTCGGAATGCAAGATAATATAGCAATACCACGATAAATTTTAGTATCAGATTTTTTCCCATTTTTGAAAATAGGGACTAAATAAGATTCTCTCCATCTAGAAAGCAGAATACCAGAGTCCAATGATAAGTTGAACAACCAAAATAACGGTTTAACTAACTCATTGGAAAGTGTTTTGAGAAATATAGGTGGTAAGCCATCAGGCCTAGCCCCTTTTGAAGCATCCAAATTTTCTACGCCTCGTAAAATTTCCAGAAGAGATACATTATATACTGATATGTCTTTCATTGGATCTGGACGGTATGAAAAGTATTTAAGATCGCGTTCCGTTTCACCATGAGATGCATAAACGTTTTGAAAAAAATCAGCAAATAAATTATTTTTCCCATATGGCGTGCTACCAGCCCTGCTATCCAAATGCATTGTTGATGGGAAATTTGTAGATTTTTGTTTCTCTTTAGCAAACCTAAAAAAAGATTTAGGATCTGACTTGATATTATTTTCCACATGTGCGTTGTGCTCTGTATATGCATGTTTCATTTCTAAGTTCAGTTGATCGCATATTGCAAGATATGTATATGTTGAAGGATTTTCGTGAGACATATTCCTTTTGAATGCTTTGTGAGCTTTCTGTTTCCTGTTTTTCAGATTAATCATCGATCTATTGTACCAAGCTGGTATCTTGGGAGTTTTTTCCTTTCTCTGTTTTTTGGTCACTGTACATTCTAAAATATCATATTATATATAACTCTATAGAATGTGTCCACAGCCTGATGCAAGTCATCATTACGTAATAAAGTTTGCCATTCGATGCAATTTAACTCTTGTTTAATTTTTCCGTAGTTTGCTTTACTAAAATCGAAGTATGATTCCGAGAAACTATTATCTAACATTGTGAATTTACCATGCACGAATATAGAGTATTCAATAGCAGTGTGAAAGACTTCATTTTTCCAAAGTGGAGCTGGTGATTCAGATACGCAAAAGTCATCGGTCATATTTGTGAACAATAAGTCCAAATAGCAGTTATTTTGTTTTTTTACGTGATTCACTTGATTTAGCCCAATTTCAACATACGAAGTGTTTCAATATCACCGACAACTGAATTATTTACGCCATCTAACATAAAATTCGCTGTTCGTTGATTGAAGTCACCATATATATGAACATTTGCATCAGGCTCAAAATTTGCAATAATTTATTAAGGCCAGATCATGTTTAATGCCTGTGAGCGACATATCCAGGCCTTCAATTACTTCCTGGACCAAGTCAATGCATGCCGCATGATATTTCCGCTGACACCTTTAACACGACCACATAACTGAATCAACCACAGATTTGAATAGAGTTGTCCTCTTTACGATTGTTGTGTGGGCATGTCATCGTGACTGATTTTGGACACAGAACCAGTTGAGTGTAAACTTAGGAATAAATCTTAGTTTCAGTATTTGGCTTAACCTAAACTCCTATTTACTGGAGGTACTTGAAGTCTTCATGTATTAGTCAGCCAATCGGTGATCGATGCAAAAGGCGGGAGAGAGCTAAGTATTGAGAGAGAGAGAGAGAGAGAGAGAGAGAGAGAGAGAGAGAGAGAGAGAGAGAGAGAGAGAGGAAGAGACCGCATGGTCAGCACTGACGCGCTGCATGAAGCTTGGGAACGAAATGGCTTGGGAACAACCTTAAAACAATGACTCTGTACAAAAATAACACTTTCATGGGAAAGTGATGCACATGCCACATTGATCTATGCTATTGGGCCTAATGTTCTGGTGTTCTAATAAGTTTGACCCCAATCCTATCTCATCTGATGACAATATTTGTTTTGAAAAAATATTTGCTTTTGCTTACTGTATTGATTCAAAAAGGTCTTCAAAATGGAATTTCAAATTGTCTAAATTATAATTACCTCTAATATCTCTCAAAAATTTGGAAATTTCTATTTGTTTCGCATTCGTACCTAGCTGACTTAATATTTTTAGATATTTGAGCCGGTTGTTCATTTAACCGATTGATTACTGAATTGATTATATTCTGCAGTGGCAGGTTAATCTTGAATTGCTCGTTATTTTCATATATAAGCATTTTATTATTAATCTGCATATCAGAGATAGTGTTTGAAATTTGTTCAAAATCGTTATGGTCCATATTTCCGGTGATTCCTTTGATTCCAGTTCTGAGCAAATTGAACAATCCTCTTTATTTGTCTTTGTTTAAGATGCTATTAAATGTTTCAAATTTAGTCTCCACAATTTCAAACATGTCTGTAAAATTTGAAAAAATTCGTATTCCTTGGATATTTGTTAGCAGTTTTCTTGAAAAAAAAGGTTCATAGTTGTTCAATTCTATGATGTGAAATAATTTATGATTTTCTAGTTTTATAAAACTACTACCTACCAGTTTCGATCTTGAGAAGGTCAGGGTTTTGTTTCAGGTTCAGGTTTGACATCATTTGAAATGAATTACACACAGCACGTCTTTTCTGTTGTACCATATGTCTACGTACTGACAGTAAGTCTCGATTGACTTAGTCACGAGAAATATACTGCGCTCGTTATGTAAGAAAATGGGATATTGTGGTTTGAAAGGCTCGATTTACAAAACTAGGATTTTCTTTTTAGATAAGTTTCTTGTAGTTTAATATGTCTATTATCTATAACTGTTTTTCTTCTGTTGTGCCTAACAAGTTGTTTTTCTTTTTATTGGGAATACCAGCTCTTTTGTTATAAATCGGGTCTTCTACTTCAAAAGTTGGTTAATCGTTTCTGGTATTATTATGTTTGTCTATGGTTTTCTTCTAATGCGAAGTTTCTGAATAATCTCATCAAAGATTTCGTTCCTATTGTCAAGTATTATCTGTAGATTTAGGGTTCTTTCCCTTCCTTCCTTGATTTCGAAGAATACCTCTATGTGTTTCAATTTGGTGGCAGAATGAATAGTAGTGTTGTATAACGAGACTGAAATTTACTATATTTCTTTGTTCGTTAGATCGGGGAATTTGTATTTTATACACGATTCCACGATTCCACGATGTAAGCCTTCACGTACACACTTCAATCGACTTTAGAACCACTTCGTTGTCACAAACCATCATTTCGGGTGTGCCGTAAGCGGTATATAATTTTGTATTGGCGCGTTTTACGTAAGTAATTCAACGCAATTTCAGTAAGATTCGGATAGCATAGCGGGATAACTCATCCACGGCAGATATAAACAAGTTCGGGGTTTGGCAGGAGTTGGAGTGTTAGCTAATTTTACTCTATAAGGATTTCTTTCATACTTTTTATCTAAACATTAGGTAGCTGTCCTCAATTCCACGATGAGCTCAACTGTGGGTATCTCCTATAATCTTACCCTGTTCTGCGCTACTGGTTATGATGGTATTGTGTTAATCTAGTTTTAAACGCTTTGATACGCAAGAAACCATTTCTTCAAGAATGTTCAACAACTTTCTACTGGGTGGACCTTTAAGAGTCCTACGCCAGATTCGCTTTAACTCCTTGCACGATTTTAACTAACTCACGCGTACTTTCCACTGATTGCATGTACAAAGAATAATCACGGACGACCGCGGCGGAAAAAGCAATGTTCAGTAGATTAAGATGCTTAATAGCATCATTTTCTTCTTGCGTGCGAGAAGACTGAGTTACCATTGAACGTTCAATTTCCCGTATGCGGAAAATGCATATAGTGTATAAAATGTCACTACGCTAATCCTGGTCCATCTTCGCTTTCACTGCCCGTAGGCCACTCAAAATTTTCGCTTACTACTGCTGGGTGGACATCTGTACATTCCACTCCCCAGACGCTCCCCGATACTTTGCACCATCTCAGTTAACGCGGACGTTACTGAGACATCATAGCCACGGACGATTGCGGCGTCCGCGGCAATGTTAAACAAGTGTGAGACTAAGCGCATGACGGCGGAACCCTCTTCACGAGATCGGGTCGCCCATGCACGCACTGAACGTTTGACTTGTTCCAGGTACTGTGATAGCTCGTAGGTCAATTGGAGACTATCACTGCTTGAAGGTTGAAACGATTCTGCTTAGATTTATTCAATAAATCAATTCAATCAATAATAATTCTACAGTTTTTCTTAGGGGAGGTACTTGGAGTCATACATAGTAATTATGTAAACGATCACCAATCGTGATTCGGTAGGAGAGAGCATGATAAGAGAGTGAGAGAATATGGAGA
Organism: Aedes japonicus; assembly: GCA_034211315.2. NCBI lineage: Eukaryota > Metazoa > Arthropoda > Insecta > Diptera > Culicidae > Aedes > Aedes japonicus. The sequence goes on along the minus strand of JASCZW010005113.1, from coordinate 74,604 downwards.
AGGCGAGTAACGAGTAGTTGGTCCCGAAATATATTCATAAACCTTCGGGCGGGTTAAACGTTTTCTAAACTCCATGTTCTGGAAGGTTATGCAATAGGAGTACGCTGTTGCTAATGAATCAACGTTAGCGTTTTTGAGGAATTTTCCTACTTCTCCGTCCAGTCCTCCAACAAATGCATCTTTTATTAATCTCATTGTAAAACACTTCCAACGATCTTGCCTATTGGCAACTGTTCGCGAGTTGGTAATCAAGAGTACCTTAATCTCTCTTCTCTCCGTAATAAGTTACAAAAGGTTTTTTTTAATTAAGTTCCAATTTATATTTACGTTTGATGCAACTAAGGCATCATTCGCTTCACCTCTATTGTTTCTTCTAACGGTTTTACATATAACGTGAAACTTGTTTCTTTGGGCTACCGTACTACTTTAAGTCGGTGCATACCATTTAATTAGGCCTTCGTTGTCTTTGTGTGCCGGTTTCTTCTGAAAGATGTAGTGGCGGTGCTATTCCGGCAGCTTCTAGAGCGGCCACCCTAGCAAGTAAAGCTTGGATTTGCTGGTGCATGTTACGATCTAAGCTAAGGTTTTGTAATCTATTTATTAGTTCTTAAACATTGATTAAATTATACACTAACTCTCACACACAAGTTTTCCACAAGTTAGTGTATAATACACACAAGAGGAAAACTCACATACACTCAATGTAACATTAATTTTCAGTTTAAATTAATAAACTACTAAATTTTTACTCTTAGATATATTTGTATATCTCAGAGTTTAAATCGAAGCTAATTCAAAATTAAAATGATGTTTCAAATATTATTTTGCGTAAATTCAATTTTCTTAGTTACACTGATTTCACTTCACCTTATTTCACTTAATTTCTTTCAAGCTGAAACTTGGAATTTGTTAATTAATACTTACAATATAAATCTGAGCATACCTGCTAGAAAAAATTGGGATTCGCGGAGTACCTGTTCAGGTGTTTTTGATCGAATCCCATTCCCAACTCTGCCGGGTGCAAGTAGAGATTAGTTGAGTCGGAACTAGAAGTGTGTCTTCCCTCCTGCTCAGCACGGAAGCGGATCTCCTTTTCGGCAGGAACGAGTAACTAGCTGTCCTGATTACTGATGGTGCTGGTCCGTGCGGCTGCAATCGCGATTTGATGGCTTTCCAAGCAAGGAACAGGAATAGGAACGATTCACGCCTTCCTGGTGTGATATTAGTTTGACTTAGAGTTCACGTAGCTCTAACGCTATGAATCTGGTACTTTCTCCGGTACACTTAACACTTGCTCGTACTTGCACTTGAACTTTTGGTCCCTATTCAGGCGCCAGATGAAGATTTCCTTATTAGGGAATCTAAAAAAATATATTTTCGAGCCTTCGCTCTTTCTTTATTCACTGATCACTTAAGACTATCTACAATTCTGTCTTACGCTTAAAAGGAAAGTTCTTGATTCTATTCTAATTCAATGGGAACAATGCGAGTGCTTATGCTGAGATTCGCGAATGGTTAAGATTTAGATTGGGTGGTCTGGTGACATTAGCATATCGGCGTGACGATAAGGGAAAGCGATTGTTTAGTCTATTCGATAATTGGGTCTGGCGTCTGGTTTGATGGTCAGAGTTTGATGATTAGAACGCGTCGTTGCTAACTCGTGGTGCACTTAAGTGATTTTCTAATATCTTTTTTTTTTTTACAATTATCCTGACCACAAGACCGTTTATTGATGATGGAGTATTTTCGTGTTTAACTGCTTCCCTGCTGTTTTGATCTGATGTGGGAGGATTTGTATTTTCCTTGTATTTTGCTAAAACTTTTCCATATGTCTTTGGCTGGAGTGTTGGCATTAAATGTCTGGGTAAATGCTCTCCAGGATAATTGTTTCGCCTCTGTTATGACTTCTTGTCCTTTAAGGTTTGCTTCGGGAAATTCGTCGGCTAACCGGGGTTCTGGATTCGTTCTGTAGGTTTCGGAGGGCTTTTCTTCTAGCTTTTACTAAGGCAGCTACTTCATCGCTCCACCATGGCACTGGTTTTCCTGTTGTGCTGCCTTTTGTTTCTGGGATCGACTGTTCAGCAGCCTTGATTATCTGTTTAGTTATATCCTCATCTTGTTCTACAGCATCATATTTGTTTGATATTTCGATAATATTGTGATAATTATTCCAATGAGCTTCTTAAATTCTCCATTTGAGTGTGCTATGCTTTTCTTGCAGGGGAGTCATCAACGATACGATCAGTAAGATGTGATCACTTCCATGAGGGTCTTCTGAGACTGAAAATTCAAGGCAAGCTGATTGGAACAGCAATAGATGTCAATGCAGGATACTAAGCCTCCATAATTCTTCCCCTGTGGGAGGATTCGTCGGATCCCTACACATGGTAGCGAGCGTTGATGTCTCCTACCATTATGATAGGTTTAGGAATTTGCTCAATTAGATCCAATATTTCGTCCTTCTGGATCAGTCTACCAGGGGAAAAGTACACATTTGAAATGCTCGCGTTTAGCAGTGAACCTACTTGTTTTAAGGCCGATGACACTATTGTCTATGTCCTCTTTAACTGCTGTTAATACGCCACCTGCCGCACTCTGGCCTTTAACGATGGTAGCCCAAGTAACAATTTTGGTTTTATAAGGGTTCTGAAGAGCATGACATTTGTTGATGGATAATTGGGCATCATTTTGACACATTGCACAATTGGCAAACGTGGTTCCAAAATCCCATTAATTTAGACGGCGCAGGGTAGAAGTCCTGAAAAAATGCGGAGAATCGAATGGTGTTGGTTGCATTTGGGGTTGATCACAGTAAGTGTCTCATTTTGCCCATTTCTCCCCTCGTTTTGGATGCAAACTAGAACTATTACCCAAAAACTAAACTTGAAGCTACTATATTGAACCCAAATAAACTGTAAATTTGCAAAAAAAAAAAACCTGAAGAACTGTATGGAACAAATTTTACCTTGATCGGATGCCTGGAAGTGGTCCATTTCACCCCATTCCTTCACAAATGCATAAACTCATATACTATGTGGTTCGGCAGATTGGCGCCAGTAATATTGCTCTCACTTGCACTGTACTTATGTAAAAATGTCCGGAGAATCGAATGGTGATGGTTTCGTTTAGGGTTGACCACAGTCAATTGTCCATTTAGAGTGCATTTGGGTTCAAAATAGTAGCTCCAAGTTTAGTTTGTGGGTAATAATTCTAGTTTGCATCCAAAATGATGGGAGAAATGGGCAAAATGGGACGCTTACTGTGGTCAACCCTAAATGAAACCAACATCATTCGGCTCTCCGCATTTTTTCCCATAAGATAAGCAATTTTTCAGGACTCCTACCATGCGCCGTCTAAATTTATGAGATTTTGGATCCATTTATGCCCACTGTGCATTTTTTCTTGTAAACATAACACCATATTGGTGGTGGCTATTAGGAGTTTTATTTCAGGTCTGATGAGCTGAACCAGTCGAAGCTGAAAAGCTCTAATATCTAGTTCAGGTCTTTGTTTCCCAAGTCCTCTTACATTCCATGAGGCTATGCATATTCGCTGTTTTGGGTTTTGTTTGCTGATAGTTTTAAACTCTTATTTTATACTCTCCTTATCTGGCTTTCTTGGATGGTATTTCAATCTGATTCTCTTGTTTTTCCATATGGGGAAAGGTGGGGTGGTTTATTTATTTATTTATTTATTTGACGTCAATCATGTGGAGACCTTTAGTTACAGTTATTTTTACATGTTTTGTCACTCTTATATCTACATAAATAGGTATATTTGTAACAGTATATGGCTTATAATCTCGTACATTTATGAGCAGCTTTTTATCAAATATCATTAAAGTATTGCTTCAGTTTATATTTTGTCGTTGTAAAGTCAACGTTTTCGCAATGCACTTTGTATGTTGCCATCATCCGATTTAAAGGTCTAAATTTAGCATAATTCGTACGATGGTGGCTTGTAATATTTCGATTTCGTAGTATTGGTATGTAAAAATTAAGTCTTAATAAAAGTTCTTCAGAATCAACACGATGCGAAACGATATCGTTTTCAACTGAGGCCATTGCAAATTCTCGACGCTCTTTTAATGTTTGGATGCTGATGAGCATACACCGAGCTTTATAGGATGGTAAAGGACATCTTGTCCAACCAAGTTTCCGAAGGGCAAACAGTATAAATTGCCTTTGAACTGATTCTATTCGTTTTTCGTGCGCAAGGAGCAACACAAAATTTTGTTGTGGATTTCTTTAATCTTAGCGGAACTTTTCATTCGATTGAAATTTTGGCAATACACCAAAATTTCAGTTCCTATTTGTGTCTGAGGTGATGTAGTTGGTTTGATCGAGTCAGTAAAATTTGTGTAATTAAAACTATTTACCTCTCCTTGATTTCGAGAGGCCGTCAGGTCTTCAAAAAGGGCAGTTTCTGCTAGATCCTCGCCTTTCTCCAAAGGGCTCGTCAATTCCGTGGAAAACTCGGAAGCTGTAGAAGGTTCAATTCCTCGCTTATATTGCGCAGGTTGTTGGATAAATTTGTCGTTACTGAATTGAATGACGCAGCCGTGCATTCTTTCGATGCCAGCATAGCTGTATCAAAAAGCGATGTTACATGATTTTTTATAGAAGAAACACTGCCAGCTAAGCTACCGTTTTTGTTTACTGCAGAAAACTCAATTTTTATTCCTTGCAGTAAGACTTCCAAGCCTTTAATTGCCTCGTGGATAATGTTTGGTTGATCATGTACTAGCGCGAACCAATGCGTCAACTCGGTATTGGCGTTTATTTGCTCTGTAAGCTGTTTTTGCTGTTCGACGATACGATTGAAGTCTAGCTTAGCTTGTACGAGCTCTTGGCAAGATTCACAGCATGGCATAAGGTACGCGCTAAAATCTACTTTTCTGTATTTCACTGTGCTTCGTAGCGAATTCCGTTGTACTGATACTCCCACGCAGGCTGCATGAAAAAGTCGTGGGCAACCAGTACACTTCCGCATAAGCGAATTCGTGGCAGAGTCCAATGAGCGAATTTCACACTTCATATCCACATCGAATTAACTAACCCCAAATTCCCATGGTATGAAAGTTTTCTTTCACTTGTTCGAACGTTTTTTCGCTTTTTTGGATGGAAATACCCATCTCATTTTTGAACTGCTTCATTTTTTCTTCCAGTTGGATTTCCAAGTCAACTTTTAGAGATTCAGCGAAGGATCTCTTTTCTTCATTCAGCTAATTTATTCCACTTTATTGAGTGCTGATCTTACCGTGTTAAAGAATGACTGTTGACCCTCCTTTTCCACGATGTTTCTCGCTTTCCAGAAGGCAATAAACGGGTCCACAGAAGGTTTTTGTCCACTTTCACTTTGGTGATAGCCTTTTCCTTTTGAAATATCGGGCATCCTTTAGCGAAAGCACCGTGATCACTTCCACAGTTTAAACATTTTGCTACGTTACAACATGATTCGTGGTATATACTTACGTCTTGGAAGTCATCAATAAGTTTAAAAAAAAACTCTTTCATCACTAGACACATTCATTTATTATCATTTAATACTTAGTCATTAAATTTCTTCACTTACACTTGGTATTTCAATCAGTTACACTTGAAAACCTGATATAACAAGACTCTAACTTCAACGTCTAACTCACTCGCGGCTCTGACTCGAACTGACTGCACCTCCTCCAAAGTCCAAATCTTGTAACCTAAATGTCTAATCTAAATTAATGAGGTCAGCTGGGAACATGCTGGCGCGATGTCTTCCGTCCAGATGTCACGTTCGAAGTGTCCGGTTCATACATCGTTGATCGGTGATGCCTGGGAATCTGCTGAGTCGCTTGTTCAGACGTTTACGCTGCACTTCTATTCTGCTGGAGCGATAGTCTGAACTCTTGTGGGGGAAGATGTATGATGCGATGGATGCTATTGGAACGATGATCTGCAGCCTCGTGGGAAAGTTGATGATGCTGGATATAACGGCACATAACTATACATCACCGCACTTACTGCATCTTTTTGCGCCTGTACAATCGTTGCTAGTTTGCCCAACCCTGAGACACTTGAAGCATCTTAGTGGGTTTGGTGATTGGTTCAAGAATGTTTATTTGATTCTATAATTTTGCTACAAGTCTCCTAACTGGAGACACTTAAAGCACCAATTTATGAAATGCTATGTACAACGATCACCAATCAGCGATCGTTGTCCAGGCAAAAGAGGGAAAGATAGAGTCCCTTGAAAATGCATGACTGTAGACTTGGTAACGGCATGGTTCAATGAATCAGTAATTCGACACTTCTTCGATGCCGGGTAGAATTAACCTTCTCAGGATGGTGGTGTGTTCTGCTGGAAGTGCATAATTGGAAAGCATGGGAATGACATGTAGGATGCACATGGCACATCTTTCTTATCGCTAGAATGTGTAGTCAGAGTCCTTTTAATATCCACCCAGTTCGTTTCTGTTCCGTATAATTCAAGAACTACATCTGCGTCGTCATGACTTCTCGTGGAGCGATTTACTTGTCTCCATATTTCATACACTGGTGTATCACGTGCGCGGTTTAACGGGTGGCAACTAAAATTTTGGAATTTCCTTCTCAACCTTTCAAAAAAAGACAAACATAGTTGAAGAAGATCTGATTTATTCAAATAAAAGATACATTGTCCATTGTTGAAAAAAAAATTAGTGAACATTTGAAAACGGTCCGTAATCGGATGTTCGGCGAAGCTTCCGTTTGATGTCGGAACAGGAGCGTTGTACGGCCTCCATGTCAACTTTGCGAATGCATCTCTTGATTCTACCAATCAACTGTTTGCAATTCGTGGCTCTCCAGTTATTTTTGTACACCAAGGAACTCAAAACCCCGAAGAAATCTTCGACTGGGCGACACTGAGGCAGATTTGTCGGGTTGTGGTATTTGGGTACAACTGGGATCGAATGGGTATTCAGGAACGATTGTGTTTTTATGGCGTAATGCGATGACGCTTTATCCAGCCAAAACACGTATTGTCCATCAGCATGATGTTTTTGTAGAAACGGGATCAAAATTTTCTTCAAACATTCGTTCTGGTACACATCTTGATTGATTGCCAAACCAGAGGGATTGAACCATGGCTTAGAAATGCCTTTCTCGGAAATGGCAATGTAAAGCATCACTTTCTATTCATACTTATGTTTAAACTTATATTTTATGTTCGGAGGTGTAGTAGAACTATCCGTTGAATAGTATCGATCGTTTCCGGGAATCTGCGTCTTCGAAAGAGGGAAGTAGCTTTCGTCGCCCAAAACAAAACTTTTACCGGAATAATTTTTAATCATCCAACGGCATTGGGATTTCAGCGTTGAAATCTGTGCATCAGTCTTCTTTCGGCACTTTATTCCGACTTTCAAATGTTTTGCAGATGTACTGGTGAGAACAGTTGAACTTTTTTGCGGCATCCCGTTGGCTCAGTGAATCCTTGTTGTTGAAGGCACGAGAAAGAAAACGAAGTCCTTTTGCGCCCATAATTTTGGCTGGTCTTCCATTACTTTGCTTGCGAGCAGTTGTTGGGGATCTAAGGATATGGTGAACAGTCGAAGTCGCAACATTTTCGCTTTTAAAATGTTGTACCGTATACGTTCTGCCGAGATTTCTGTGCAGTTCGCAGAACTGTACAACGCGCTCGCGAAATACTTCTTGTTTCGACGGCATTTTGAGCAAAACTGAGCAAGCATAAACAAAACAGAAAATACTAGCAGAAAGAGGAGAGAAAGAGCTAACGCATACACACACTCTTATTTCTCTCTGAGCTCGTTTGTTGTTGAGCATAGAGGCCTCGAAAAAATTCCAAAATTTTAATTGCCACCCGTTAATAATGGAATTAATTTATCAATTGCCTTGACAAAGTCAGGGTCGAATTTTGAGTATGAAATTGTTTATCCAACATTGTTGACGTTTCGTTTTCATTGTTAAATTTTTGCCTTAAGCTTTGCGAGCGTTCTGATCCTATCAAGCCATCGAAAAATAATGAAAATTTAGGACGTAGAATGGAAAAGATTTGAATGTCAATTTTCCTTTTTCAGTCACGTTGTCAGCCAGGGCCTTATTAGTTTGGGCTAGTATTTCTGGTGCGATAATATTTTTATTTGTTTCAGAATCTATGAGAATTTTAAATGGTTGTTTGCTTTGAGGATGTGTTGTTACTTAAAACGTAAATAATTCAGGCAAGATTTGGATTTGTGGATTCCAAGTGAAAATTTCAATCTAAATCGTCGTCAGATTTGATATCCGATTTTGAGCCAACTGAGATTTCATCCTCATTCTTGTATCCTGTTGTTTCGGGATTGTTATGATAAATATTTATTATTTAACATTAGTCGTCTTCGTGTAGTAGTCAATTGGTTCAATTTCATTATGTTTCTGTCTATAGTTTTTTTGGTTTGGTTTTGGTTTGTTATTATGGGTGTAGGTTTTGCTCAGTTGGTTTGATTTATTGTTTGACTTTATTTCGAAATCCTTACATCTCTGATGTTTTCTGGAAAAGCTAGCAGAAGACATGCTTTTTGCCGCCATTTATTTTGATTTGAATTTACAAAGAAATGCGTAAGCATCTTTTATTTATTTATTCAAACTCAACATCTTCGACAAGGACATCGCACAGACTGATCACAAAAATGTTTTAAATTGTATTCTTATGTACGAATTTACTAATTTTAAAATCAAAAGAGTCACACACTTGATTGAACAGCATACAATATAAATCTAACGTGTTATTTCTTCCATAAAGATTACGGTGGCCAGAAATTCACAACAGTTGACGATTCCGGAGCTGACGAACTGGTGCACGTAACCTAACATTCTCAAGAATGCTGCTACAATCGATGTTGCACGATGTGACCACGTCGAAGACAAACAGCCGTTGAAGCCTTATTCGACGACTCGATAACGGTTCAATATTTAGCAGCGCACATCGATCTTCATATGGCGGCAGATTGATAGGATCCAAGGAAGGACAGGGAAGGCGGCGTAGAGCGTATCTAATGAACCACTTCTGGACTTTTTCGATGCGTGCAATATGAACGGCGTGGTCGGAGCCCAGATATGCACTCCGTATTCCAGCACACTACGATCTAAATCACAATACAGTGACTTAAGTGCATGCACATCATCGAAGTAGGTGGTGTTACGCTTTGAGAAACCGAGCATTGCGTTTGCGGAGATCAGCTCGTTGAAATGAAGCTTCCGATCAAGTTTGACTCCTAGGTCGTTGATCGACGTGACCCTCTCTAGTGATATGTCGTTTAAGCCGTAGTCGAACGTGACAATCGAATGACAACGAGCGAAGGTTATCACACCATCTAGACAAATGTTCTAAATCGGCTTGTAAAGCACAGCAATCTACAAGCGATTTAATTACATGGACCAGCTTCAAGTCATCCGCATAGAGCAATTTACTGGAGTTGAGACCTTCGCACAGTTCGTTGATGAAGAGGATGAATATAAGTGAGCCAAGGTGGCTGCCCTGTGGTACACCGGAGGGCATATCAAATAAGGCTGATCTAGCGTCGTGCATCTTGACAAGACAAATACGACTGAAGCCACTGAATAATCCAAGTGGGCAATCCAAGGCGGTTCAGTTTTTCAATGGCCAGTTGATAAAGTACCTTGTCGAACGCTTTTGAAAAGTAAATGTAAATGGCGTAATTCATGAGGATCGATGTCGTTGACCGCTTTTTGACGAAGCCATGTTGATGCTCAGAGATCACTGACTGTACAACAGGGTACATGGCGTCATGGAACAGCTTCTCGAAAACTTTCGCAAGGTAGTTGCGGATTGATATCGGACGGTAGTTCTCAACGCTGTGTGTATTTCCAGCCTTGTGGATGGGAGTAATTGATGTCAGCTTCCAAGCGTCAGGAAACACTCCTTCGGTCAAGGATCGATTGAAGATCGTAGCGATGGGGCAAGACAGCGACTGAGCACACTGTTTGACGAAGACAGGAGAACTGTGATCAGAGCCGGAGCCTTTCGATGCATCGAATGCGTTGAGAGCATCACGAATATCGTCATTATTGAGAGTGACCAAAGGAAAATAAAGCTTATACAACGGAAGCCCTTCCAAGTAATGCTGCGCCAGCGAAGGTGAGTTGTCGAGAACGGAACGGTAAAACTCAGCAAAAAGATTTGCGGCAGAGACTGGTGAGCAAGAATGACGAAATTGGTACGTAACCTCAACGGGAACCCTGGTCGAGCTCTTTCGTTTGTTGATATAGGCCCAGAAAGATGAAGGGTCTTGTCGGAAGTTCATTTGGATACGATCACTATACTCACGGAAACGTTCATCTTGCAGTCGACGATACTCTTCTTCAGCAACGTTTCCTGAGCTTTCGTAAGCGATTACGACGGCTACGGAGTTGTGGTGTCCACCAAGATTGGTTAAACTGCCTTTAAGGCCGGTAAATTCTAACCGGAACAGTTCACGGATGATTCGATCAATAGTGCCGTAGCAAGCCGTCACGGAAACATCAAGAGAACCGTGATTCAACAGCTCATTCCAGTGCTGAGAAGCGATTCTCGCATTTACGATTTCATAATCACAGCGGGTGAAATCATAGTGTTGTGTCGTGATGTTTGCTTGGTATTCTTCCTCACGGGAACGGGTGTCCATGGTCAATTTTTATTAGAGCAGATGGCGACTCGAAGAGATCTATGACCACTCCCGAACACCAAGTCAAGTAGCTTGCCGTTCGCGTTCAGAAGATCATTTACTTGATGGAAGCCAGCTGACAACAAAGACTCGACTAAGGCAAGTTCCTGTTCAGTTGACGCGATAATTGGCAAGTATCCCAGACACTGTTCATCAAACTGCCAGATTAAATTCGGCAGATTGTAGTCTCCAAAGCAGACGATAACATCACGGGAATCGTCAAGACGTTGAATTTGGTTAACTCTTCCAGGTGCCTCGTGTAATTCACCGGGTTACTGTTTGGCCTAATGCAGCAGACATAAAGGGATAACTGCGGCACAACAATCGTAGCGGCAGTTTGCTCAAGATTCACAACTTTGCAGTCAAGCTTCGCTTTAAGTGAAATTAGAACATCATCACCTCTTCGTAGACTGCTGGTGGAAGCATTGCGGTTGCATACATTTCGGTGTGAAGCCACGTTTCCATTAGAACGACGATATCAAAATCGCTGGCCAGGTGTGAGACCAGCAAAGTGTTGGTTTTCGTTCTTTATCCACGGACGTTCTGATAGTAGATCGTTACTAGCGAGGAGGTTGAACGACGGCTTGAGGATAAAGGCACTGGTATCGAATGCGGCTCACTTGCATTCGACGTAGGGTGACGCAGATGGGGTTCGGATATTTCTGCTCCCATCGTTATTGCTGGTTCAGAGTCAGTGATGCCGTCGATAAATTTCTTTCAGTTTAGCCAAGGTTTTGATGTTTTGGACAATTGCTTTAAACTTGTGGTAGTATTTGACAATACTTATTCCTTCAATCATTTTGCACTGCCATAGTTTGCGCTTATAAGTTGAGAGCTCTTGGCGGTCGCCAAGGGCATTTGTTTACACTTCCTAACTATGGTTTCGACATTTTCGGGACTGCCGGCCAGACATATGATGTCTTTTGCTCTTCCTTTTTTCTTGCTAATCACCGCGGTAACATATGTTTTAAATTGCAATGGTGTAACGTACTCTTTGAATGTGTTTGAAAGTTTCTTCGGATGCTGTCGGTCAAGCTTTCAATTGTTTCGAGTTACCGTCGAACGTAGGGATCACTTTATAAGGTCGGGGATTCTAAACAGCTTATCTACGTTTGCCGATGATTGCGTTACAGGTTCTACTAATGCTACTAATTGAAGTACGCTTCATCATCGGAAAGCAACGGACAGTTGCTTTCCGATGATGAAGCGTATTGAAGTACGTTCCAATATTGTCCAGGATTTTTCTTAGTTGCACTGACCTCCTGAAAGAAGTCTCATGATCTGTGTTTATTTCTCTGGTATTGTCAAATGTACAGAAATACTGTGCTAAAGCATTTTCGATATCTATATGATTTTTTGTGTTTTATACCAATGATCGACCATGTTTTGAAAAGGCGTCATCAAGCGAGAGAAGGTAACATTTGTCTATTGAGAAGACGTCCATATGTAGTCTGTCAAATGGTACAAACTGTCCATGTGCTTACTATTGCTTTGATTTTAACAGTTAGGAAAAAATGGCTGCTTAACAACGTCTTCTATTCTGTGTTGTTTGATTATAAAACGTCCAGATTTTTTAAGATGTATTTTAAAAGCTTTTTGTATTGTTCCAATTACGTTCTCAGGAGCCATGATAGCTGATTGTTTATAGTTGTTGATTCTGTCTATAATTGGTTCTTTGTTAAATTCTTTTCTACAAATGGTGGCTCGGTTGTAGTTTGGGAAAGGTGAGTTATTTTTCAAAGTTAGTGATTTTGAGTATTATTCGATTGCGATAGTAATTGATTGGTCGTTCTGTACAGTGAAGGTAGTGATCATCAGAAGTGTTTGCGGAATGTACTGCAGTCCGGCGACGTGACGCTCACATGACTTCGTCAGTTCTAACCTGGATATTGTTTTGCCTAATGAGATCCAAATTCCTCGCTTGCAAATCTTTAATATCATTATTAATTTGAATTAAGTCGTTTCCAGTAACTACTTCAAATTTAAAACTCCTCTGTTTTGCCTAATCTGTTTGGTCAGTAAAAGTCTTCTATATGAGTTCTATGCTTCATTGAGCTTTGCACTTAATTCAAGTCCATTGACAGCAAGGTCTATGTTGTCTAAAAATGGTTTGTATTTAGTTAAGTCGATAGCATGGTAGATACGGTGTCTGCCCGTCTTAAGAAGTTTGTTTCCTATCTGTAGCGTCAAAAGTCCTGGATTTCGCGTCAAATCGTAGAGTTGTATTGTTGTCTGGAGCGAAGTCAATAGTACGCTGATTAAAGTCTCCATATATCTGAAGTTTTACTTCTGGGGCAAGATTGGACCAGATTTCTTCAGCAGTATTGAAAAACATTTCATACACGTCTTTACGAGCATTATTTGGAGGGAAATACACAGATGAAAATACGTGTGTTTCACCTGTGATAATTCTTAACATTTCAACGTAGTGATACTTTCGAAGTTCAAATTGACCTAGACGGCAATAAGAACACCCCCTCCTAACTTTTTTTCAGACATTTGAAAATTTCTGTCATTATTATATCTGCTTCCAAAAACTTCTTCACTTCGTACACTATTATCCCAATTGGTTGCATTTGCCAAAATTATTGGGTAGGAACAACACAGAATTTTATTTTGAATTTCTTTCATCTTAGCCGGACTTCTCATTCGATGGAAATTTTGGCAATATACCAAAAAATCTGTTTCTATCTGCGTTTGAGGTGAAGTAGTTTGTTGAATCGTGTCAGTCAAATTTGTGTAACTAAAATTATTTACCTCTCCTTGCTGTAGAGAGGTCGTCAAGTTCTCAAAAAAGGTAGATTCTGCGAGATCTTCTTCCTCCAAAGGGTTCGTCAATTCCGTGGAAAACCCGAAGGCCTGTTTGCACACGTTGCGCACGATGTAGCTGACGAGCTCACCGGATCCATCCAGTTTGGTGAACGCGCTGGTTCGGGACGTGAAAAAACATCCTTCATCGGGTACCTGTTTATGATTTCGCCTCGTTGAAATTGAATCGGTGGTCTAGAAAACCGATCTTTCGCTGCTGCTAGAAGCTCTCTATCCGGGAGAAGTTTGATGATATTGTGATTGTTACTGTAGTAGTTAAAGCTGTTTGTTTTGTTTTTTACGCTCCCTAGCCTTTTGAGCCAATTTCTATTGATCCAAGCGGCGCGATTTTCGTGTATCGTAATCGGTCCAGTCCGGTTTCCACACTCTCCTTGTACCTAACAACCGCCAGCCTGTTGTTATCTTTGTTGTTATTTTCATTCAGTTCTATTGCTAGGCTAGTATGTGGGTCAAGCGACGCATGAGGAGTATTTTGTGCTGCTTGGAAATTTGCTGATATTGTCTTCAGCTCATTAAATATATCGGACTCCAACATGGCGGTGTTTGCAGCGATTTAAGGACATTTTCGGCTGATGCTAAATGCTGTCCTCCTGAATTTACTGCTGCTTGTGCCGCGGCTTCAAGTTGAAGCTGATGAATGATTTCATCTCTCGCTTCTAGTTTACGTCTCAACGATGCAATTTGTTGTAGGAATTGATCTAATCTTATATAAAAACTAATTAATTTATTTGTTTACCACTAATAAATTCACGTAACTTTTTCCTTCAGTAACTTGTCACTTATTTCTCAGTGGTTATCTTATATTGAGAAAAATGTTAGTTGTAATTAAAATGTCTTACCTTGAGTCTTTATATTCTTGATGGGAAAGGGTACTACAGATTTCCTTCAGGTTGAAACTCTAATCCAAAATATTCGTTCCGACTGCGTCAGTTAAACTTTAGACATAAGGATATGAGTTTTTCAAAATAAACTAACTCTTAATACGTGAAACAATGAGTGAATGCATTATATTTACTCCTCTCTTTTTATATCAAACATTTCTCTTTATTGTTTGAATTAATGTTATCAGCCTACAGAAACATTGCCCTAGCTACTTCCTCGATGTCGTCGTTGTTTATCTTCTTCTTTATCAAACGTTCTCTCTTGCGTTGTGTACCTGTTTGGATGCTGGATGCCCTACATGTTTATCGACGGTTCTTCCAATCATTGCATACTTATGGGGAGACCGGATGCAATTGGTGGCTTATCAATTGTCCTCCCTCGTATTCTCTGCATCTATGCAGCTAGATGTTAGTCATAGACTCGATACCCTAGTAGCACATTAGTTGCCATTCGGTTGAGATAACATAAACATGACTTGCTAAGTCATAATCAAGTTACAACAACTAATTATGATCGTAATGTGCTATTTGTGTATACTTCGTAGCTCGGCTAAATGCTTGTCCTCTGCTCGATCCCTTTCGTACCTTATATATAAAATATGAATCCACATGGAGTTTCGAAGTTTATAAAAAATAAACACCGAACTAAACTTGATGAACGTAAGACTAATAATGATTTTATTCACTGATTGAAACCAATGGCCTTAAAAGTCCTAACGCTTTTTTTTTTTTTTTTTTTTTTTTAAACAATCTTTTTATATGGATATCGTTATTAGCTGTATCGTCATGTTTGATTTTGTGGTCCTACGCCATGCAGATGATGGCCGTCATTAATTTCGCCCTATGCTTTCTACCTGATATCTATTTGGACACGTATGACGAGGCCCCTTGGACATTCCCCTATTGCTCGACCCCCATGATACGAGCGTAAGCAGGCTCTGCTAACTCCTGGATCTCTGCGATGATTGCTACAGCTGGATGATCCGCACCTGGCGCCTCGACAGCGTCTGCACGAGCGGCAATGTACGCGTCAATCAGCCTATCGATTTCAGGCTTCCCCGGGATGACCTGAGGCATTCCCTGGTATCTCGCCAACGGTCGGTCACCACCAACCTTAATGCAAAGTTGAAAAGATACGTATGCTAGGCTTGGGAAGCGCTTAGCCGACGCGGCTGCCATTTGCGAGTTGAATCCGAAATAGACGTTACCCCGACAGTTCGAATCGCCGCTTGAAGATTAGCGAAATCCTGCGGTGAGAGGACTTGTACCGATGGCCAAGGAAATCGATGAAGGTTCTTAGTGCACGGAGTATAGTCATGTAGGTTGTCAACCCCGACCCTGCTGCTTGGACAATCACGTTCCTCAAAACAATAACGTTGTCTGGAACTAGCCCTCTATAGTGGTCTAAGATGGCTCCGGCGTTTTCGGCATTAACGCCAACGCAGTACATCTGGTAAAACCTCTTGATTGTCAGAGTGGAGAGGTGAATGTTACTTGACGACGTAACCTCTCGGATTTCTTCTATGATCTTCTGTCGGTGTTCGTCTGACACTGTTCCACGACGGCAAAGTGACACCAGGGCCATAGCGACAAAGCTCACCCCGTTTGCCCACTGTGCGTTAGTCGGCAGTTGAACTGCCATGGCCTCTAGTATGACCAATGCATCGTGGACCGACATATCAAGGTCACCTTCTACGACGCCTGCCTCTACACCCAACACTTTTTCAAGAGGGGAAGGTTTTGCTGAATCTTGTGGGCAACCACGTTATAAATCACGATAAATCACGTTCGAAACCAAATTCGACAAGGCTCATAAAAGTCTGCGCCCTCAAGATAGTTTATCGCATCTTCTATCTATATATATAAAAATGGATTTCTGTCTGTCTGTCTGTCTGTCTGTCTGTCTGTCTGTCTGTCTGAACCGAATAGGCTCGAAAACTACTGAACCGATCAGCGTGAAATTTTGTATGGAAAAGGTTTTGGGGCCGGGGAAGGTTCTTATGATGGTGTTTCGTCCAGGGCTTGACCAGGCCCTACGTTGTGATTTATTTCCTTCTGAGACGACGATGACAAACGAAAACAAACGGACTACTATGTCGATGATAATTTATTACCACCGAGAGGCAGCGTGCCAGCTCGGTGGGTAACGATACAACACTAAAACACCACTAAACTAAGAACATCAATGTGTCCCTTTTATAGGGGACACGAAGTACGGATAATTAGTGCCGTGCGCACCGCATCATACAATAGTACATAGATGCGTCGCGCCGACGGTGTTGCTCCACGCTGCCCACTCGAGCCACAATAATAGCGTCAGGCTGTTTGCCTGCTAGCTGCTAGTAAATGGGTGGAAACAATACACGCTCATGGGGGGGACGCGTGTTTGGTGCTATTCAACCAACAGCAAGCACGCTGTGTGCCATTTGGGATCGAACATACCGGCGCCCGAAAACGAATGTTTTCCAATAGCGTTCGGCAGTAGCTTGCTGTTGGTTGTGCGAGCAAGATGGAACGAACTTGTTGGTGCTGGTTTTGACGCTGCGGTCCGATTGATGCTTGAAATGTGAATGACGCTTGGGTCCAATGATGACACTAGGGTCCAAATGGGTGACGCTCGGGTCCAAAAGGGTGGATGCTACGATCCGGCTGGTGGATGCTACGATCCGGCAGGTGGACTATACGGTCCGGCAAGTGGATGCTACGGTCCGGCTGGTGGACGCTACGATCCGGCTGGTGGATGCTACGATCCGGCTGGTGGACGCTACGGTCCTTACGAGTGGACGCTCTGGTCCGGCGGGTGGACGCTACGGTCCGGCGGGTGGACGCAACGGTCCGGCTGGTGTGGTCCTTGTCTGTCCAAGCGGTATTCGTTGTGCTAGGACTGACCACCAAAAATCCGGACGTGCAGGTTTCCAGTAACAGCCACGTTTGTCGATCAACCAGCTTCCAGCTCGACGCCACTTTATTGTGGTCAAGAAGCGGTATCCCTAACGAACAACGCCACAACTCTGTCAGCGCTAGCAAAAGGCTCCCGAAACCCAAAGATCTATTCAGGACATCTATTGGTTCCACAACTGCTCCAGAGCAGGCTGAGTTGTCTAAGAATATGTCAGAGAACGACATCACTCTCACCAAGTCCGAAGCTTCGGAAACTTCATACTGGATCTCACCTGACTTGAATTTTGTCAAAGTCGGCTTGCCCCCATCAGCGCAGCTAATCAAAGCCAAACTTACGTTGTGTAAAGGGTCAACCCTCCACCACGTATAATATTTAACCCTGTCAGGCATTGTGGCTGTTGTGTTATAGCTGCTGAACCAGTCAGGTACAGTGTGGTCACCGACCTTGATATCCTCAGCTGGGTCAAAACAAGATACCCCACTGATATGGTCAACATCTTCAGTGTCTGAGACCTGCCTACCTGAGAACTTATCCGTTATCAGCGCCTTGACCAGACTAATCTTATCTTTAGTCGCCATCTCACTGGAGTCAGTGGCCTCGGGTTCGTTTGATTCGAAATTCAGATCTTTCTCCAAATCTTTGAGTAAATTCATCCACTCAAATATGTCCCCTGGTGCATCATCCTCGTCTATGCACAGGTCCGAAAGCAATGAACTCTCATCCGCCACTTTCTTCTTTTTGGCTTTGACCTCGTCCGTCCAAACTGAGAATCCTGCAAATCTGCTCGTGGTCAAGACGGCCAATTTGACTTCGATAGCACTTGGTTTAACATGCGACAACAGCCCCTTACACATCACTCTCCATGCCGCCAAACAGTCTACCATTGTGGCAGGAGTTGCTGGTGCCTCGGAATTCCGACCGATGATCTTATGTGCGATCTTACCGAAATCAGAATTTCCTGCAAAGGTTGCTTTGTACGTATTCCCAATGTAGTATGCCTCTGTGATGGGAAACGACGATTCAACGACATCCACCACGACTAAGCATATGTACTTGAATGACCCTGGCAAGTATACAGTTGCTGCCTTTGGCATACATTTCAATGTGGCCTTGTTCGATGAAGTCTTCAGGTTGTGGATTTTCACCGGTATATCGATCACCACCGAATGATTCCACCATTTGGACGTTGTGTGCGCGAGAATGTACGGTCCAAGCCACGACTGACCTCGCCAGTTCATTTTTACAGGTATGAATTTAACCAAATTGACATCCACGTCCTTCTTTGCGCTGTCAAGCATTTTGTCACTGTCTGTTGCTTGACCACTGATAAGTCGAGCGTATTGGCTGAGGGTTCTCCAATAAAGGGTAGATGCTCCAGCCTCAATCCCGATCTCTGTACTGGTCGACTGTGCTGCCGCTGGGGACCACGTTCGCTTAGCCCCAGTGACATCAGGATACGCATTTATCCCAACATTTTGCACACAGCTTGTTGAGTAGGCCAACCACTCAACAGGTGCTAGGCAGTGCATCAAAAGGCCAAGTCTCAAAAGGGGAGCCTCATCAGACAAGGATTGGAAACCAGTACGTCTGGCTGTCTCCATCAGGCAGATTAGGGCACTGGTATCTTTCATGCCTTTAACTGGCATCATTGTACGCAACAAAGTCGGTGAAGCCTCTGTGTCAATGATGGCCTTTAGCATCATGCCCTGCTCTGTCAACTTAGGTTCCGTACTTTCGTACTTGTTGCAGACACTCACCCCGACTGCCGGGAGAACATCTATTGCTGAGCTTGTCGAGCCAATAGACATGTTGATCGGTATAAGAGGATCGGCCCACATTACTGGGCTGTACTGAGTTCCTTTGCCTTCCCGTTCACAGAAAAGTTCCTCACTATCACAAGGGAGGAAGTGAGCATTCATCGGAACAGGGTCATTCAACGGCTCCAAAAACATTTTGGCCAAGAGTGACGACGGACCTGTCCCCCCTGCGGTCTGGGGAGCACTCGAACCTCCACGCCCAACCGAATTTCCCGGGTGTGGATCTCCTCCATCTCTATCTCTTCCACCACTCCCTCCACTGGGCTGGGTGGTAGGATCAACTCTCTCACCACCCCCATGGTTATGACCCCCGCTTTCACCACCACCTCCGCTACCGCTCGGCTGAGGGATGCCAGACCCCGACGGATGGTTCCTGCCTGAACCGGGTATGGCATTGTTGTCTGCCTGTAAACCTCTCGATGTTGATCTTGTGACGCGTCCATGGTCAGGCACCACATTCGGTGCACATTGTGGTGGTTGGTTTGATCCATCCCACATGACTCCTTCGTGTATATAAACTGGGTTTCCCTCACGAAACCCAGAATCTCCTGACTTATCCAGAGTACCGACGACTGTACTCTGGCCGGTAACTTGTGAGGAAGCTACCATTTCGAAGTCACCAGCTGTTGCCATGACTTCTGAGAGATTTTTTGGTAAGGTGTTCTCTTTCACCTTCAGTTTCTTACTCCATGCTGCATAGACATACTGGTCGAAAACGTACTTGGTTTGCCCACCTAAAGGGTTGACCTCCAATCTTTCCTCGTCTCTGGAACTAACTTTTATAACCTGTCTTACACAACTATGGTTTTCTTTTTTTGGCCATGACTCGACGATTCTGTTGTATTTGGCCACTATCTCGCCCATATCAGCAAAGAACTCTACGGCCGTCTCTTTGGCTCCAGCTAAATCTTTTTTAAATATATTGAATCTGTTTATAATATTCGCAAATCTGCTAGCTTTCCCATATATAAAAAGCCCAGAAAACGCAGATCTGCTTGCCAAAAGGTCGTTCACAAGATCAGTCACGAAAGGTCTGGTCTCCATGGATTTTGGAGTTCAGCCAATCGATTATGGTTTTGTTCACGTGACCCAGCGCCGCACCTACCGCCCCGACCACGTCCAAATTAAGCAAGTGAGGCTCTATTGCCACTAATCCTTGCTTAAGCCATTCCATGAAAGGGTCAGGCCACGTCAACCCGCCGTTTACAGTGTGGTCAAGTGGAAGGAGGTAACGGTTTGAACTGTCAACAAATGCCTCTGGGTTCGCATAACCTTTGAACCTTCTGCAATCTGGGAAGGTCAAACAATTAAGTTCGACGATCCCGTCATACTCAGGCACCTGCACTCTAGTCCTGCGTCTTAAACCACTTTTCGGCAGGTCGTTCAGATAATTATAATACCACCCTGTCCAATGCACCTTCATGGCGTGACCATCCTTGGTCGGGGTCAGTATAGTGAAGTAGGCAAGTGCCTTCCTTTGCACCTTCTTCTCGTAGCAGATAGAACTTGTAAGGACCGATATATCGGTAGGTGAACTCTCATTGGCCTTGATATGATAACCTAGTTCGTCCACCCACTCTTCGTCAACATCCAATCTGACACTGGTCGTTTTGTTCGTCCTCAGTTTAACCTCCCCTCCAAACTTAGTAAGCACGGCTTGAACATACCACCAAGGCACCACACCGCCGTACCAGTGATCAGTCCATTTCTCGTCTGTCACTGCAAGATTATCCTTAATTACGGAAACGATCTTCCTGGTCACGGCACCAATGTTTCGTCCAGGGTGAGACCAGGCCCTACGTTGTGATTTTTTACTTTCTGCGAACGACGACAAACGAAAACAACGGACTACTTTCTTGATGTTAATTTATTGCCACCGAGAGGCAGCGTGCCAGCTCGGTGGGTACAAGACAGTACGTTTATACTACTGGAACACCACAATGTTTCGTCCAGGGTGAGACGAGGCCCTACGTTGTGAATTATTTCCTTGTTGAGAGACGACGATGACGAACGTAAACAACGGACTACTTTGTTGATGATAATTTATTACCACCGAGAGGCAGCGTGCCAGCTCGGTGGGTACAAAACGAAACGTTACAAATCTAAAACACCACTAGAACACCACTAAACTAAATACATAGATGTGTCGCTTTTATAGGTGACACGAAGTACGGATAATAGTGCCGTGCGCACCGCATCGCCACAATGGTGCATAGATACGGCGCGCCGACAGTGCTATTCCACGCTGCCCACTTTAGCTACAATAATAGCATCAGCCCATCATTGCATGCTAGCCGCTCTCCAATGAGTAGAAACAATACACGCTCCCGGGGGGACGCGTGTTTGGTGCTACTCAACAATAGCAAGCACGTCGTGTGCCGTTTGGGATCGAACATACCGGCGCCCGAAAACGAATGTTTTCCAATAACGTGCGGCAGTAGCTTGCTGTTGGTTGTGCGGGCAGGATGGAACGAACTTGTTGGTGCTGGTTTTGACGCTGCGGTCCGATTGATGTTTGCAAGGCTTGCAATGAATGACGCTCGGGTCCAAATGATGACGCTTGGGTCCAATGATGACGCTAGGGTCCAAATGGGTGACGCTCGGGTCCAATAGGATGGATGCTACGATCCGGCAGGTGGACGCTACGGTCCGGCTGGTGGATGCTACGATCCGGCTGGTGGACACTCTGGTCCGGCGGGTGGACGCTACGGTCCTAACGGGTGGACGCTCTGGTCCGGCGGGTGGACGCTACGGTCCGAACGGGTGGACGCAATGGTCCGGATGGGTGGACGCTCTGGTCCGAACGGTGGACGCTGTGGTCCGGCAGGTGGACGCTACGGTCCGGCGGATGGACGCTACGGTCCGAACGGGTGGACGCTACGGTCCGGCGGATGGACGCAACGGTCCGGATGGGTGGACGCTCTGGTCCGAACGAGTGGACGCTGTGGTCCGGCAGGGCGACGCAACGGTCCAATGCGAGTGGTGCAGGCGACAGTCCGATTATCCTCGATGTCGAATCGTTGCTCAGGGGTGTCCGATATCCTGGTCACGGCACCAATGTTTCGTCCAGGGCTTGACCAGGCCCTACGTTGTGATTTATTTCCTTCTGAGACGACGATGACAAACGAAAACAAACGGACTACTATGTCGATGATAATTTATTACCACCGAGAGGCAGCGTGCCAGCTCGGTGGGTAACGATACAACACTAAAACACCACTAAACTAAGAACATCAATGTGTCCCTTTTATAGGGGACACGAAGTACGGATAATTAGTGCCGTGCGCACCGCATCATACAATAGTACATAGATGCGTCGCGCCGACGGTGTTGCTCCACGCTGCCCACTCGAGCCACAATAATAGCGTCAGGCTGTTTGCCTGCTAGCTGCTAGTAAATGGGTGGAAACAATACACGCTCATGGGGGGGACGCGTGTTTGGTGCTATTCAACCAACAGCAAGCACGCTGTGTGCCATTTGGGATCGAACAGATGGTTTGAGACCCCTCCCTTCTCTGGAAAGGGGGGCTCCTATACAAATGAAACACTCTTTTCTACATAACTAAACAACTAATCAAGTAAAAGAACCCAAATTAAGCATGCAGAAGTTTTTGGACGCAATAAATGTTTATATGGTAGTTTGAGACCCCTCCCCTCTCTAAAAAGGGAGGCTCCCATACATATGAAACAGAAGTTTCTGCATATCTCAAGAACTAATCAAGCAAATGGAACCAAATTTAGCATGTGGGGTTTTCTGGAGACAAAAAATGTTTCTATGGTGGTTTGAGACCCCTCCCTTCTCTAAGAAAGGGGCCTGTCATACAAATGAAACTGAAATTTCTGCATAACTCTAGATCTAATAAAGCAAATGGAACCAAATTTGGCTTGCGGGGATTTTAAAAGAAATAAATGTTTCCACGATAGTTTAGGACCTCCCTCTCTCTGTGGTAGGGATGTGGAGGGGGGGGGGGCTCCTATACAAATGAAACACAAGTTTCTGCATTACTCGAGAACTAATCAAGTAAATGGAACCAAATTTGGCAAGTGGAAGTTTTTGATGGCAAAAAATGTTTCTAAGGTGACTCGACACCCCTCCGCCCTCTGTAAGAGGGGGGTCTCATACAAATGAAACACAAATTTGTGCATAACTCGAGAACTAATCAAGCATATGAAACCAAATTTGGCATGTGGAAGTTTTTAGAGGAGAGAAGTGTTTTTTTGGTAGTTTGAGACCCCTCCGCCATCTGAAAGAGGGCGAGAGGGAGGTTTCCATCCAATGCAACACAAATTTCTGCATAACTCAAGAACTAATCAAGTAAATGAAACCACATTTGGCAGGTGGAGATATTTGAAGGCAAAAAATGTTTCTATTGTGGTTTGAGACTCCTCCGCTCACAGAAAGAGGGGTCTCTCATACAAATGAAACACGAATTTCTGCATAACTCGAGAACAAATCAAGCAAATGGAACCAAATTCTGCATCTGGAGGTTTTTGAAGGAAATAAATGTTTCTAATGTAGTTTGAGACCCCTCCGCCTTCTGGAAGTGGAGACTCCCACAAAAATGAAACATAATTTTTAGCATAACTCGAGAGACAATGAAGCAAATGAAACCAAATTTGGTATGTGGAGGTTTTTGGAGGCTAGAAATGTTTCCCATTCCCATTTGAAGTGGGGAGGGTCTTCCATACAGATTAAACGCGACTTTCTGCATGACTCGAGAACTTATCAAGTAAATGAAACCACATTAAGCATGTGGGGGTTTTTGGAGGCTAGATTTCTATATACATAAAAATGAATTTCTGTCTGTCTGTCTGTCAGACCCCTATAGACTTGGAAAGTTCTGAACCGACCAACGTGAAAATTTGTATGAAGGGGTTTTGGGGCTGGGGAATCCATCGATCGCACTTGTCACACTGGACCATCTCGTTATTATCATCCTCCTGGCAGAACGTGCAACTTTGAACATTTGGATCTTCCGCTTGATCATCAACTGGACCTCCAATCGGATTATTTCCTTCTTTGGTAACCACGACCACCACATTAGTCTCACCACCATCAATCACTTCTGACTTTTCCTTCGACCGCGCACCTTTTGAACCGCCTTTTCCGTCTTTTCCAACCTTCCGACCCGACATCGTCCGAGTAAACAAAATTTATAACTTTTTTTTTTTTCATTTTTTTTTTTTTTTAAAACAATCTTTTTATATGGATATCGTTATTAGCTGTATCGTCATGTTTGATTTTGTGGTCCTACGCCATGCAGATGATGGCCGTCATTAATTTCGCCCTATGCTTTCTACCTGATATCTATTTGGACACGTATGACGAGGCCCCTTGGACATTCCCCTATTGCTCGACCCCCATGATACGAGCGTAAGCAGGCTCTGCTAACTCCTGGATCTCTGCGATGATTGCTACAGCTGGATGATCCGCACCTGGCGCCTCGACAGCGTCTGCACGAGCGGCAATGTACGCGTCAATCAGCCTATCGATTTCAGGCTTCCCCGGGATGACCTGAGGCATTCCCTGGTATCTCGCCAACGGTCGGTCACCACCAACCTTAATGCAAAGTTGAAAAGATACGTATGCTAGGCTTGGGAAGCGCTTAGCCGACGCGGCTGCCATTTGCGAGTTGAATCCGAAATAGACGTTACCCCCGACAGTTCGAATCGCCGCTTGAAGATTAGCGAAATCCTGCGGTGAGAGGACTTGTACCGATGGCCAAGGGAAATCGATGAAGGTTCTTAGTGCACGGAGTATAGTCATGTAGGTTGTCAACCCCGACCCTGCTGCTTGGACAATCACGTTCCTCAAAACAATAACGTTGTCTGGAACTAGCCCTCTATAGTGGTCTAAGATGGCTCCGGCGTTTTCGGCATTAACGCCAACGCAGTACATCTGGTAAAACCTCTTGATTGTCAGAGTGGAGAGGTGAATGTTACTTGACGACGTAACCTCTCGGATTTCTTCTATGATCTTCTGTCGGTGTTCGTCTGACACTGTTCCACGACGGCAAAGTGACACCAGGGCCATAGCGACAAAGCTCACCCCGTTTGCCCACTGTGCGTTAGTCGGCAGTTGAACTGCCATGGCCTCTAGTATGACCAATGCATCGTGGACCGACATATCAAGGTCACCTTCTACGACGCCTGCCTCTACACCCAACACTTTTTCAAGAGGGGAAGGTTTTGCTGAATCTTGTGGGCAACCACGTTATAAATCACGATAAATCACGTTCGAAACCAAATTCGACAAGGCTCATAAAAGTCTGCGCCCTCAAGATAGTTTATCGCATCTATATATATAAAAATGGATTTCTGTGGTGTTTGAAGAAGAAAAATGTTTCTATGGTGGTTTGAGACCCCTCCCTTTTCCTAGAAGGGGGGCTGTCATACAAATGAAACTGAAATTTCTGCATAACTCTAGATCTAATAAAGCAAATGGAACCAAATTTGGCTTGCGGAGATTTTAAAAGAAATAAATGTTTCCACGATAGTTTGGGACCTCCCTCTCTCTGGTAGGGATGTGGAGGGGGGGGGGGCTCCTATACAAATGAAACACAAGTTTCTGCATTACTCGAGAACTAATCAAGTAAATGGAACCAAATTTGGCAAGTGGAGGTTTTTGATGGCAAAAAATGTTTCTAAGGTGACTCGACACCCCTCCCCCTTCTGTAAGAGGGAGGCTCTCATACAAATGAAACACAAATTTGTGCATAACTCGAGAACTAATCAAGCATTTGAAACCAAATTTGGCATGTGGAGGTTTTTGGAGGAGAGAAATGTTTCTTTGGTAGTATGAGACTCCTCCGCCATCTGGAAGGGGGCGGGAGGGGGGTTTTCATACAAATTCAACACAAATTTCTGCTAATCAAATAAATGAAACCACATATAGCAGGTGGAGATATTTGAAGGCAAAAAATGTTTCTATTGTGGTTTGAGACTCCTCCGCTCACTGAAAGAGGGGTCTCTCATACAAGTGACGCACGAATTTCTGCATAACTCGAGAACAAATCAAGCAAATGGAACCAAATTCTGCATCTGGAGGTTTTTGAAGGAAATAAATGTTTCTAATGTAGTTTGAGACCCCTCCGCCTTCTGGAAGTGGAGACTCCCACAAAAATGAAACATAATTTTTAGCATAACTCGAGAGACAATGAAGCAAATGAAACCAAATTTGGTATGTGGAGGTTTTTGGAGGCTAGAAATGTTTCCCATTCCCATTTGAAGTGGGGAGGGTCTTCCATACAGATTAAACGCGACTTTCTGCATGACTCGAGAACTTATCAAGTAAATGAAACCACATTAAGCATGTGGGGGTTTTTGGAGGCTAGATTTCTATATACATAAAAATGAATTTCTGTCTGTCTGTCTGTCAGACCCCTATAGACTTGGAAAGTTCTGAACCGACCAACGTGAAAATTTGTATGAAGGGGTTTTGGGGCTGGGGAATCCATCGATCGCACTTGTCACACTGGACCATCTCGTTATTATCATCCTCCTGGCAGAACGTGCAACTTTGAACATTTGGATCTTCCGCTTGATCATCAACTGGACCTCCAATCGGATTATTTCCTTCTTTGGTAACCACGACCACCACATTAGTCTCACCACCATCAATCACTTCTGACTTTTCCTTCGACCGCGCACCTTTTGAACCGCCTTTTCCGTCTTTTCCAACCTTCCGACCCGACATCGTCCGAGTAAACAAAATTTATAACTTTTTTTTTTTTTCATTTTTTTTTTTTTTTTAAAACAATCTTTTTATATGGATATCGTTATTAGCTGTATCGTCATGTTTGATTTTGTGGTCCTACGCCATGCAGATGATGGCCGTCATTAATTTCGCCCTATGCTTTCTACCTGATATCTATTTGGACACGTATGACGAGGCCCCTTGGACATTCCCCTATTGCTCGACCCCCATGATACGAGCGTAAGCAGGCTCTGCTAACTCCTGGATCTCTGCGATGATTGCTACAGCTGGATGATCCGCACCTGGCGCCTCGACAGCGTCTGCACGAGCGGCAATGTACGCGTCAATCAGCCTATCGATTTCAGGCTTCCCCGGGATGACCTGAGGCATTCCCTGGTATCTCGCCAACGGTCGGTCACCACCAACCTTAATGCAAAGTTGAAAAGATACGTATGCTAGGCTTGGGAAGCGCTTAGCCGACGCGGCTGCCATTTGCGAGTTAAATCCGAAATAGACGTTACCCCCGACAGTTCGAATCGCCGCTTGAAGATTAGCGAAATCCTGCGGTGAGAGGACTTGTACCGATGGCCAAGGGAAATCGATGAAGGTTCTTAGTGCACGGAGTATAGTCATGTAGGTTGTCAACCCCGACCCTGCTGCTTGGACAATCACGTTCCTCAAAACAATAACGTTGTCTGGAACTAGCCCTCTATAGTGGTCTAAGATGGCTCCGGCGTTTTCGGCATTAACGTCAACGCAGTACATCTGGTAAAACCTCTTGATTGTCAGAGTGGAGAGGTGAATGTTACTTGACGACGTAACCTCTCGGAGTCCTTCTATGATCTTCTGTCGGTGTTCGTCTGACACTGTTCCACGACGGCAAAGTGACACCAGGGCCATAGCGACAAAGCTCACCCCGTTTGCCCACTGTGCGTTAGTCGGCAGTTGAACTGCCATGGCCTCTAGTATGACCAATGCATCGTGGACCGACATATCAAGGTCACCTTCTACGACGCCTGCCTCTACACCCAACACTTTTTCAAGAGGGGAAGGTTTTGCTGAATCTTGTGGGCAACCACGTTATAAATCACGATAAATCACGTTCGAAACCAAATTCGACAAGGCTCATAAAAGTCTGCGCCCTCAAGATAGTTTATCGCATCTTCTATCTATATATATAAAAATGGATTTCTGTCTGTCTGTCTGTCTGTCTGTCTGTCTGTCTGTCTGTCTGAACCGAATAGGCTCGAAAACTACTGAACCGATCAGCGTGAAATTTTGTATGGAAAAGGTTTTGGGGCCGGGGAAGGTTCTTATGATGGTTTGAGACCCCTCCCTTCTCTGGAAAGGGGGGCTCCTATACAAATGAAACACTCTTTTCTACATAACTAAACAACTAATCAAGTAAAAGAACCCAAATTAAGCATGCAGAAGTTTTTGGACGCAATAAATGTTTATATGGTAGTTTGAGACCCCTCCCCTCTCTAAAAAGGGAGGCTCCCATACATATGAAACAGAAGTTTCTGCATATCTCAAGAACTAATCAAGCAAATGGAACCAAATTTAGCATGTGGGGTTTTCTGGAGACAAAAAATGTTTCTATGGTGGTTTGAGACCCCTCCCTTCTCTAAGAAAGGGGCCTGTCATACAAATGAAACTGAAATTTCTGCATAACTCTAGATCTAATAAAGCAAATGGAACCAAATTTGGCTTGCGGGGATTTTAAAAGAAATAAATGTTTCCACGATAGTTTGGGACCTCCCTCTCTCTCTGGTAGGGATGTGGAGGGGGGGGGGCTCCTATACAAATGAAACACAAGTTTCTGCATTACTCGAGAACTAATCAAGTAAATGGAACCAAATTTGGCAAGTGGAAGTTTTTGATGGCAAAAAATGTTTCTAAGGTGACTCGACACCCCTCCGCCCTCTGTAAGAGGGGGGCTCTCATACAAATGAAACACAAATTTGTGCATAACTCGAGAACTAATCAAGCATATGAAACCAAATTTGGCATGTGGAAGTTTTTAGAGGAGAGAAGTGTTTCTTTGGTAGTTTGAGACCCCTCCGCCATCTGAAAGAGGGCGAGAGGGAGGTTTCCATCCAATGCAACACAAATTTCTGCATAACTCAAGAACTAATCAAGTAAATGAAACCACATTTGGCAGGTGGAGGTACTTGAAGGCAAGAAATGTTTCTATTGTGGTTTGAGACTCCTCCGCTCACAGAAAGAGGGGTCTCTCATACAAATGAAACACGAATTTCTGCATAACTCGAGAACAAATCAAGCAAATGGAACCAAATTCTGCATCTGGAGGTTTTTGAAGGAAATAAATGTTTCTAATGTAGTTTGAGACCCCTCCGCCTTCTGGAAGTGGAGACTCCCACAAAAATGAAACATAATTTTTAGCATAACTCGAGAGACAATGAAGCAAATGAAACCAAATTTGGTATGTGGAGGTTTTTGGAGGCTAGAAATGTTTCCCATTCCCATTTGAAGTGGGGAGGGTCTTCCATACAGATTAAACGCGACTTTCTGCATGACTCGAGAACTTATCAAGTAAATGAAACCACATTAAGCATGTGGGGGTTTTTGGAGGCTAGATTTCTATATACATAAAAATGAATTTCTGTCTGTCTGTCTGTCAGACCCCTATAGACTTGGAAAGTTCTGAACCGACCAACGTGAAAATTTGTATGAAGGGGTTTTGGGGCTGGGGAATCCATCGATCGCACTTGTCACACTGGACCATCTCGTTATTATCATCCTCCTGGCAGAACGTGCAACTTTGAACATTTGGATCTTCCGCTTGATCATCAACTGGACCTCCAATCGGATTATTTCCTTCTTTGGTAACCACGACCACCACATTAGTCTCACCACCATCAATCACTTCTGACTTTTCCTTCGACCGCGCACCTTTTGAACCGCCTTTTCCGTCTTTTCCAACCTTCCGACCCGACATCGTCCGAGTAAACAAAATTTATAACTTTTTTTTTTTTTCATTTTTTTTTTTTTTTTTTTTAAACAATCTTTTTATATGGATATCGTTATTAGCTGTATCGTCATGTTTGATTTTGTGGTCCTACGCCATGCAGATGATGGCCGTCATTAATTTCGCCCTATGCTTTCTACCTGATATCTATTTGGACACGTATGACGAGGCCCCTTGGACATTCCCCTATTGCTCGACCCCCATGATACGAGCGTAAGCAGGCTCTGCTAACTCCTGGATCTCTGCGATGATTGCTACAGCTGGATGATCCGCACCTGGCGCCTCGACAGCGTCTGCACGAGCGGCAATGTACGCGTCAATCAGCCTATCGATTTCAGGCTTCCCCGGGATGACCTGAGGCATTCCCTGGTATCTCGCCAACGGTCGGTCACCACCAACCTTAATGCAAAGTTGAAAAGATACGTATGCTAGGCTTGGGAAGCGCTTAGCCGACGCGGCTGCCATTTGCGAGTTGAATCCGAAATAGACGTTACCCCCGACAGTTCGAATCGCCGCTTGAAGATTAGCGAAATCCTGCGGTGAGAGGACTTGTACCGATGGCCAAGGGAAATCGATGAAGGTTCTTAGTGCACGGAGTATAGTCATGTAGGTTGTCAACCCCGACCCTGCTGCTTGGACAATCACGTTCCTCAAAACAATAACGTTGTCTGGAACTAGCCCTCTATAGTGGTCTAAGATGGCTCCGGCGTTTTCGGCATTAACGCCAACGCAGTACATCTGGTAAAACCTCTTGATTGTCAGAGTGGAGAGGTGAATGTTACTTGACGACGTAACCTCTCGGATTTCTTCTATGATCTTCTGTCGGTGTTCGTCTGACACTGTTCCACGACGGCAAAGTGACACCAGGGCCATAGCGACAAAGCTCACCCCGTTTGCCCACTGTGCGTTAGTCGGCAGTTGAACTGCCATGGCCTCTAGTATGACCAATGCATCGTGGACCGACATATCAAGGTCACCTTCTACGACGCCTGCCTCTACACCCAACACTTTTTCAAGAGGGGAAGGTTTTGCTGAATCTTGTGGGCAACCACGTTATAAATCACGATAAATCACGTTCGAAACCAAATTCGACAAGGCTCATAAAAGTCTGCGCCCTCAAGATAGTTTATCGCATCTATATATATAAAAATGGATTTCTGTGGTGTTTGAAGAAGAAAAATGTTTCTATGGTGGTTTGAGACCCCTCCCTTTTCCTAGAAGGGGGGCTGTCATACAAATGAAACTGAAATTTCTGCATAACTCTAGATCTAATAAAGCAAATGGAACCAAATTTGGCTTGCGGAGATTTTAAAAGAAATAAATGTTTCCACGATAGTTTGGGACCTCCCTCTCTCTGGTAGGGATGTGGAGGGGGGGGGGGGCTCCTATACAAATGAAACACAAGTTTCTGCATTACTCGAGAACTAATCAAGTAAATGGAACCAAATTTGGCAAGTGGAGGTTTTTGATGGCAAAAAATGTTTCTAAGGTGACTCGACACCCCTCCCCCTTCTGTAAGAGGGAGGCTCTCATACAAATGAAACACAAATTTGTGCATAACTCGAGAACTAATCAAGCATTTGAAACCAAATTTGGCATGTGGAGGTTTTTGGAGGAGAGAAATGTTTCTTTGGTAGTATGAGACTCCTCCGCCATCTGGAAGGGGGCGGGAGGGGGTTTTCATACAAATTCAACACAAATTTCTGCTAATCAAATAAATGAAACCACATATAGCAGGTGGAGATATTTGAAGGCAAAAAATGTTTCTATTGTGGTTTGAGACTCCTCCGCTCACTGAAAGAGGGTCTCTCATACAAGTGACGCACGAATTTCTGCATAACTCGAGAACAAATCAAGCAAATGGAACCAAATTTGGCATGTGGGGGGTTTTGAAGGCAATGATTGAATGGTGTTTTGAGAAACCACCCCCCTTTAGATGGGAGGATTCCCATACAAATAAAACACAAATTTCTACCAAAAATGAGAATTATCCAGGTTACTTAAACACAAAACGTGTATTTCTCGGATAAGAAGCATGTTTTGATAAAAGTTTGAACCCCTGCTTTTTCAAAAAACAACTCATTTTTTTTCATTTCGTTGCAAGCGTAGCAGCGCACGCACCGGGTTCAGCTAGTATTTATATAATTTATCTGATTTGACGTGATAGATGGATCGACCTCCATATGTGTTGGTCTTGGCATATGCATTGGTCTGGGTGCAAAAACATTCTTTGGTTGCACAGTGGGTGCATTATTTGAATGGATGTCAAATCCCATTTTCAATTAATTCAAGCAATAATATCAACATTTTCGAGTGCAGTTATCTTTATAAAGTCCTTTTAAACAAATTTATTCAATGTGTCCGCCATTTTATTAATAACATCCTTGAGCCGACGCTGGAAGCCAGAGCATGCTTTTCGGATATAGTCCTCCGATATTTACTGCCATGTGCGTGTTATGGTTGACTTCAGGGTTTTCACACTAGGGTGTGATGCTTTGCAGCCTCGTGCTTCAACATATACCCATATCGAATAATCCAACGGATTAAAACCTGGACTGCTAGGGGGCCACGAATCCTTCGGCCAAAACAGGCAGTATTTTCAAACCGTTGGACGCCACCAAGCCAAACATCATGACACCAGCCGAATGATCGGTTTGAAATTTGAATTTCACTTTTTCCGGAACGTTCTTCATTTTCTGCGGTGCAATGAACCGGTCCGTGCGGCTGTTGGCCACAGCATCGATGCTGAAAAGCTTTTCGTCGGAGAACAGGAGTATCATTGTTTCCTTCTTCGACAAGGAAAGCAATCTCTTGGAACAAGTCACTCGTGGTTCCTTGACCCGGTCCGTAATCAAATGGCATTTCAGTCTGGCTCTGGAAGATGCATGCAGGTCTTCTTCGATGATTCTCCGCATGGATTTCTCCGAAATATTGGCTTCCTTTGCAAGTTTTCTTATGGAACGTATCACGTATCACGTGATCACTTCTTTCGCGAACATTTTGACGAATTTGCAATAAAACAAATAGAATGTTTGGATTCAGCACTTGAAAGTAAACATAAACAAATACACTTTCGACAGTAATTAGTCACTAGCTACATGAATTAACCCAATACTCAAGTTTGAACATTTTCGCATTATTTTCTGCCGCACCCTGTATTTTGAAAGTTTTTTTCTTCCACGCACGCATCGAATGCTTCCTTCAGTTTCTTAGGCTGACGGATTCTCACGGCTTAAAATACTTGCACTGCATTTTCTTGTTGTGTTTTTGTGCGATCAGTTCGCAGATTTCCATCTGTTGTAGATATGTTTGTATGATTTATAAGCAGTGGCAGAATATTCTGCACCGAACCATAGAAGTCTTCGATGCTCCCAGTTTGTTGGAACCGGAATAGCAACGACTAAATCGCGCTTCTCGCAATTGGCAATTAAATTTGCTTTTATTTCGTTCCATTTTAGTGGGGTGGCGTGAATTTCTATACTTGATCGGCTTCTCCCGTAATATTAGCCTTGATAGATTGTGACCAGACCTTCTCGAATGGAGTGTCTTCATTGTATCTAGAAAAGAAAATAACATATAAACCGCACTACACTAGTTGAGGGTAAGACTAATAATGAATTTTATTCTCTGATCGAAATTGGTTGAAATCTACCAATGTCCCTCAAAGTCCTAACGCTGCAGTTCTCAGCTCAGGTGGTCGAGTCCGTAGTCCAAGCCGATATCACGTGTTGATGGACTGTTGCCGTATGCAGCGTCGGCAAGTCTTGCCACCTTGCGCTCGGTCTTACTCTTCAGTTTCTGCTGTTCTTTACGGTAACTCAGCACTGTTCGACGCTCTCCAGAAGGAAGAGCATGTTGTAAACGCCGTTGTTGCCTGACTGTTTTCGATATGACTGTTCCGAGCTGTCAAGTTTTTTTTTCTATACTCAGCAGGGTTGCTAAGATTGGCGATGCATAGGTGGATCCTAATGTACAGATTGAAGTTGTTGAAATAGCGTTCAAAAGCTGTCAATATGAGTCTTTGAAGAAATTCCCTGTTTCAAAACCCTTCCAAACATATCATAATAATAAGTTTCTACCTTCTATGTTTTAAAATATCGAATGAAATTACATCTTATAATACTAAAGGACTGGAACCAAAAG
This sequence comes from Aedes japonicus, assembly GCA_034211315.2. Taxonomy (NCBI): domain Eukaryota; kingdom Metazoa; phylum Arthropoda; class Insecta; order Diptera; family Culicidae; genus Aedes; species Aedes japonicus. The sequence goes on along the minus strand of JASCZW010005113.1, from coordinate 40,667 downwards.
TGCCATCGTTGTAGGAAAATCATAATAAAATTACAAAAAAAAAACAAGAAAGAAATATTCACCGAAAAATATTTTACTGGCGGACAAAATCAGATTATGAGCTTAAATCAATAAAGTTACTTCTATTATTGCTTAATTCTAACACAAGTTATGCTAAAATAAACTGGGAAAATATTCAACAGTTTTGTTAGTTAATCGATATTACTTAATCAATTTTAGCTGCTTATTAAATCAACACGAGCCAATATACATCACCAAGGCACAATAGAAAATACCATTAGGATGAACGATTTTAACTCATACGAAAAGAAAACATCACTGAAGAACAATCATACTGATTGACACAAATTCAATACAAAGATTTGTACGATTCTAATACGCTGCTCCCAGTTTCTTAATAGAATGAATCAAGAGCGTTACTACTTCTAAATACATACTCAAACATTTTTTAAACTATTGTACGCAAACCGTTAAATACCTTACTAAATAGAGAGAATAAGCACTAGCTGTTATCAAAGCAGTTTAATATCCAATTACCAGACAAGCAAATTTAGCAATAATGCATCACGAAACAATTCCAAATGTACAGGAAGAGATCCACACACCGTAGGGGTAGGAAACTTGCTAAATAGCGATAATATTTTTAGATGAACTTAATCGATGAACCGAAAGCGTTTGTAAATAGAAAACGTATTTATTTATAACCAAAAAAAAAACAAGAACCGAGAAAGGAATAACAATTTACCATTAAACCATTAGGGCATGCGTTGTTTTCATTCAGTATCCGAAACTTCTATAATCTGGTCTACGAATGATCCGAAATCGTTATTTATTCTGAAGCAGCGCCTCTACCAGCCCTATGATACTTCTCTGTACTAAAGTTGAAATACATTGCCCAGTGAACACGCGAACGGTACAGTTCGTTCGGTCCGCTTTCCGTTGTTTTGGAAGCTTTTTACGAGTTGTTTAGTCTTCAGAAAAAGGAATTTCTCAATCGCCAGTGGAATCGTCGCGAGTGAAATCAGTTTTGATTTACTGAAGAAGAGAACATTGTGCGATAAGTGGTGCAACAGCGTCATTAATTGCAATTAGCAATATTGCCACGATCGAGAAGCCATATTGTTCCGAATCTATACGGCACGCATACCAGCAGCGCATCGTGTGAAGCGTGCATTCTTCCATCCACCAACTACCACCGACCAGCAACATCATCGTGATCGTTCAGCTCCACGCTTAGACGGTACACGCGGTCACTCATCGTCGCTCGGCAGCAGCAGCACACATTCGTCGCCCAGCTGCAGTAGATCCGTGATACATAAAAGATAAGTTATTTTAGTAGTATATAAGATAAGTGATTTTCATCGTAGTGTGTGTGTGAGTGTGGAGAGTGATTGATAGTGTGTGTGAGAGTGTACTTAGTTTTAGGATTTTTTTTTAGGTTTAGTTTGTTTATCTGTGATTGATTGTAGATAATTACGTTAGTGGTTGAGCGTGATAAGCTCCCACAAGCGAGCCATGGATGATTTATCGCAAGATGAATCATCTATGGCACGAAATGATGAGGTAGCTCATAGAGTTACCAGATCACGTGCCTATCCAGACAGTTCAACTGGTCCATGGGTTGTTTATTTTCAGCCCAAATCGAAACCTCTGAATGTTTGTCAGATTTCTGATGATCTGACGAAGCGATTCTCGACCGTGACCGAGATAATAAAAGTAAGACCGAATAAACTTCGGGTCGTTGTGTCCAACCTCAAGCAGGCGAATGAGATTGCTGTCTCTCAGTTTTTACACTCGAGTATCGAGTATATATCCCAGCTCGGGGTATTGAAATCGAAGGTGTGGTCACCGATACGAGTCTGACCCCTGAGATCCTGCTGAAGCGGGGGTTGGTCGATTTAAGAACCCTCTGCTGTCACCAGTTAAGATACTGGATGTGCGCCAACTTGGCGCAGTGTCGACCAATAAGGGTGAAAAAAAGTTTACACCGTCAGACTCGTTTCGCGTGACCTTCTCTGGCTCAGCCCTCCCTCAATACGTCGAGTTGGGAAAACTTCGGCTACCTGTGCGATTGTTTGTACCTCGGGTCATGATCTGCCAGAAATGCCAGCAGATGGGACATACGACCTCCCATTGCGGCAATAAAGCGCGCTGCTCCAACTGCGGGGAGAAGCATGAGGATGGCGCGTGCGCAGACAGCACACCTAAATGCGCTTTCTGTAAAGGAACTCCTCCTCATGCTCTCTCATCGTGCCCGGCGTACAAACAACGCGGGGAACAATTAGAACGCTCGCTAAAACAGCGTTCCAGGCAATCTTTGCCGAAATGGTGAAAAAAGCCTCACCATCACCCAGTGCCAATACAAATCCCTTTGCTCCTCTGTCAGATGACGAGTCTGACTTTGATTCGGCTGAAGAGGGAACGTCGTTCACTTTTCCGGAAGGTGCTTCACGGAAGCGAAGACGCGTCCGCCCACGGAAAGTTGTTGAAAAGAAGCCCGAGACCAGCTTGCCCATTTCAAAAGAGGTGGAAAAAGGAAAACACAATTCCTCCTGGTTTCCATAGTACTAACTACACCCAGGACTTTCCATCTCTCCCGGGGACATCCAAAACCCCTGACGCCCCTATTTTAAGAACAGAAGCCCCCTCCTCAAGTGGGCTGTTCTCATTTGATGACATTGCCGAAGGTATCTTCAAGTACCTTGAAATTTCTGACCCTCTCAAAAGCATTGTTTTGGCAATGCTTCCAACAGTGAAGACCTTTTTGAAGCAATTGACAATTAAGTGGCCCATCCTTGCAGCTATCATTTCCTTCGATGGATAATTTTCCAAATGAGGTCGGGGATTTGATCACTGTTCTACAGTGGAATTGTCGAAGTTTGATTCCTAAATTGGAATCTTTTAAATTTTTAGCTCACACTACCGGTTGTGATGCATTCGCTCTTTGTGAAACATGGCTCTCTTCCGAAATCAATCTTCCGATTCATGATTTCAATATTATTCGTCTTGATCGTGAGGATTCACGTGGAGGGGGAGTACTTTTGGGGATCAAAAAGTGCTACTCCTTCTATAGAGTGAATTTTCCTCCTATTCCAGGTATTGAAGTTGTCGCATGTCAGGCTGTTATTAAAAATAAAAGCCTTTGCATTGCTTCCGTGTATATTCCTCCTAGAGCCTCAATTAACCGAAAACAACTTTCAGATATTTGTTCGGTTCTTCCTGCTCCACGGTTGGTCATGGGAGATTTTAACTCTCACGGTACAGGCTGGGGAGAACTGTACGATGACAACCGGTCTTCCCTGATATATGACCTCTGTGACAACTTCAATATGACAGTTCTTAACAATGGAGAAGTAACACGTTTGGCTGGTACATCCTCAGTTGGCAGTAGATTAGACCTCACACTTTGTTCGAATTCATTATCGTTGGATTGCACATGGAATGTGATTCAAGATCCCCACGGTAGTGATCACTTGCCCATAAAAATTTCGGTTGCCACCGGGTTCAATCCGTCGAAATCTGTCAACGTCGCGTATGATCTTACTCGTCACATCGATTGGACAAAGTTTAGGACAGCAGTAGATGAAGCCGTAACGACGGTAGAAAGGCTTTCACCGCTGGAAGAGTATAACTTCCTCTCCAACCTGATCTTAGACAGCGCGCTTCAAGCTCAAACTCGACCAGTTCCAGGGACGTCATTTTGCAGGAAACCTCCTTCTCCATGGTGGGATCAGCAATGCACCGAGGTTTACCGTAAAAAGTCCGACGCGTTTAAAGTTTTCCGTAAACGTGGAACACCTGAACACTTCGAAGTATACACGGCTCTCGAACGCGAACTTAAGAGCCTCATCAAGGCCAAGAAACGCGGTTACTGGCGAACATTCGTGAACGGGCTATCGCGCGAAACGTCGATGAGAACTCTTTGGAACACGGCGCGAAGGTTGCGTAACCGAACTACGAACAACGAGAGCGAAGAGTACTAGGACCAATGGATCCTCAAATTCGCGCGAAAAGTTTGTCCAGATTCTGTGCCGGCACGGATGATTCCTCGCGAAAACACGTATTCGATAGATGAGATTAGCCAACCCTTTTCAATGGTAGAGTTCTCTCTCGCACTCCTTTCGTGTGGCAATACGGCTCCAGGCGCTGATAGGATCAAGTTCAACTTGCTTAAGAACCTCCCAGACGTCGCGAAGAGGCGCATGTTGAACTTGTTTAATCAGTTTCTGGAACTCAACATTGTACCGGATGATTGGAGACGGGTGAGAGTTATTGCCATTCAAAAACCTGGTAAGCCCGCGTCCGACCACAACTCCTATCGACCCATCGCGATGTTATCCTGTATTCGAAAGTTGTTGGAGAAAATGATCCTCTTCCGTCTGGACAAATGGGTTGAGAGGAACAACCTGCTTTCAGATACTCAATATGGTTTCCGTAGGGGTAAGGGAACGAACGACTGTCTCGCGTTGCTTTCCACGGATATTCAGTTAGCTTTTGCTAAAAAGAGCAAATGGCTTCTGTATTCTTGGACATAAAGGGACTTTTGACTCAGTATCTGTTGAAGTTCTTTCAGATAAACTCCACGCTTGTGGCTTTTCACCATTAATGAATAATTTTTTGTACAATTTGCTGTCAGAGAAACATATGAGCTTTTCTCATGGAACCTCTACAGCTTCACGATTTAGCTACATGGGTCTCCCCAGGGATCATGTTTAAGCCCCCTTTTGTATAATTTTTATGTCAAAGACATTGACGGTTGTCTAAGTGACAACTGTACGTTGAGACAACTTGCAGATGACGGCGTAGTGTCTGTCACGGGACCCAATGGGGTCGATCTGCAAGGACCCTTACAGGATACCTTGGACAATTTGTCTACTTGGGCTCTAGAGCTAGGTATCGAATTCTCTACGGAGAAAACTGAGTTGGTAGTTTTTCTAGGAAGCATAACCCAGCACAACCGAAGCTTCAAATTTGGGGTAAGCCGATAGCTCATTCTATGTCATTTAAATATCTTGGGGTCTGGTTCGATTCTAAGTGCACCTGGAGATCCCATATTGAGTATGTGAAGCGAAAGTGCCAGCCAAGGATCAATTTTCTCTGCACAATTACCGGGACCTGGTGGGGAGCTCATCCACAAGATCTTCTAACGTTGTACCGGACAACGATTTTGTCGATTATGGAATACGGTAGTTTTTGTTTTCATTCAGCGGCTCGGTCGCACATCATCAAACTGGAACGTATTCAGTATCGGTGTCTTCGTATCGCGTTAGGTTGCATGCACTCGACTCACACCATGAGTCTTGAAGTGCTGGCTGGCATGTTGCCACTCTCGGATCGGTTTTCAGAATTATCTCTCCGGCTCCTCACCAGGTGTGAAGTTATGAACCCCCAGGTGATCGAAAATTTTGAGAAGCTCCTTGAGTTGAACCCTCAAACCCGCTTCATGACCTTGTACCATTTGTACATAACACAGGATGTCAGCCCTTCGCCGAACCTTTCCAATCGTGTTTGCTTCTCCGATTTCGACAATTCGGTTCATTTCGATTTATCCATGAAGCAGGAGCTTCGTGGAATCCCAGAGCATCATCGTCCTATGATTGCTCCGGTGATATTTGCTGCAAAGTTTGGCCAAGTTGATTCCACTAAATCGTTCTTCACTGACGGATCATTGATAGAGGAGTCAGCAGGCTTTGGAATATTTAATGAAATTTATAGCGCCAACCGTAAACTTCAAGCTCCTTGTTCCGTATATGTCGCTGAATTAGCGGCAATACATTTTACGCTAGAAATTGTTGCCTCACTAACACCGGATCATTTTTTCATTTTCACGGATAGTCTCAGTTCTATAGAGGCTATTCGCTCCTTGAGGCCGGTAAAGCACTCCTCGTATTTTCTCATGAAAATACAGGAGCTTCTAAGTGCTTTATCTTCGCGTTATTTTATCATCACCTTTGTATGGGTCCCTTCTCATTGTTCAATTCCGGGCAATGAGAAAGCGGACTCGCTTGCAAAGGTGGGCGCTATGGAAGGCGATATTTATGATCGACAAATCGCCATCAACGAATTTTTTACTATTTTTCGTCAACAGTCACTCGTCAGCTGGCAGCATAAATGGAGTAAAGGAGATTTGGGGCGATGGCAACATTCTATCATCCCAAAGGTGTCGAAGAAATCTTGGTTTAGCGGGATGGATGTGGGTCGAGACTTCATTCGTGTCATGTCTCGCCTCATGTCCAATCATTATTCTTTGAACGCTCATTTATACCGGGTTGGGCTGAGCGACAGCAATCTCTGTGAGTGTGGACAAGGCTATCAGGACGCAGATCACGTTATTTGGTCTTGTGCTGAGCATCGTGGTTTCAGATCGAGGCTTTATGATTCCCTTCGGGCTCGAGGTAGACAACCCAATGTGCCAATTCGAGATATTTTGGCTGTATGTGATTTGGAGTACATGAAACTCATTTATGTGTTTTTGACTAACATTAGCATTAGATTGTAGTTAGTTTAACATGTATGTTTAGTATAAGTTTTTTTTTCTGTGTTCGTGTGTTTTTTTTTCTCTTTCAAAAATGTTCGATTAAAAAGAAAACCAAAAGTTGTGTAGTTATAAGTGTTTCAATAATTTAGAATTTAAATTTAATGTGTTATGTAACCATACTTTAAATTCCCACCCTCTTTCCCATCCGTAATTTGTAATTCCTATTAACCTCGAGACGGCCGCGAGTAATCGGCTCTATCCTCCTAACTTTAGTTTTAAGATAAATGATGTATAAAAGTATGAAAATTTGGCTCTGTAAAGTTTCTTCGATTGAGCCTGTACAAATAAATGATTTAATAAAAAAAAAAAATAAAGTTGAAATAATCATGGCCAAGCAGCGTTGATTTAGAGGTCATTTTGCAAGAAACTCGTCTGATGTTTTCATCTATTAGTAAGAAGCAGACAGAACTAATGTTTTCATTTATTTGTCAGGAATCGATTCCAATTGCAATCATCAATGGTCAATGATGGCGAACCAGTGTTACTTTAAACTCAATGAATTGCTCGAGTGAGGAAATCACAATGTTTGACGAACTATTAAGACACTTGGACAATGCTCGGAGAGGATTTGCAAGCACTTGGAGTATTTGACGCGTGTTGGGTAGGGTGTCCCAAAATTGCACTATGTCAGGAAACTTGGGGGCTCACCCTTCAAATGATAGGTATAGGTGTAACAAACTAACTTTTGTATGACGACAACTCTAAAAAATGTTGTTTAGAGGTCGCCCCGATGAGTTTTTTGAAAAAAGACCATTTTTCATGACTAATATCGTAAAAATATTTATAATTCTCAGAAGTTTAGTGTAACCTTACCCTTTTATATTTTTTACAGCTTCCTTACGGTCTAAACTACAATTGTTACGACATGTCTTACGTCAAATTTGTTTGTCACATTTTTTTTTAATTCTGTCAAACGATGATTTCTTAGGTGCATTCTGGCGTTCAATCATCAAAAGTGGGTATCAAACTTACAGCTATTGCCAGTCTTGTATATTAGAAATACGGGAAATTTTATAAAGAAAAACTTTGCTGAAGATAGTATAGTCCTACTTACATCCGTTATTTAGATATTCTTTAAATAGTGTTGGAAGAAAAGCTCAGCATTTCATAACACAAAGTATTTTCAACAGCGAATCAACCCATCGAAGAAATGACATCGCCTACGCTGTTTTGAATGTGGATTTTTTGTGGTGTCCCTTGGTAACGTGAGTAAAGAAGCTTCTAGAATGCCATCAGAGGATATATAAGCGGAATACGATCGAACATTTCTTCAGTTTTCCTTCGATTTTCATAGAAAACAGTACCAAAAAAGAAAAAAAACTATGTCGCCGAAAACGAAGCTGAAGTCGGATATCATTACCGGTATAGCAAGAAAAAATCTACCCAGAAATAATTTGCCGTCGGAGATGGACATCATCAGCTTCTTTCGATACCAGCATGAAAACCAGAAACTTCCAACCGGACAAAGCATTCAAATTGTGGCTACCGATACTGTGGCGATTTGGAACCAAGCCGGTCTTCCAAATCAATTGAAACGGAACGTTGTTAGGCGCGTTGCCAAGCTCGTTAGGACATGGCAACGCCTCAGAAAGGCCCAAAAGAAGAAACTTTCAAGACCAGCGTTGAAGATGTGTAAGATGCGGTTGAGTTACTTCTTCAATATTAGCGTGAACCACATCGAAGAACAGCTACGAAATGATAATGTCCGTGCAGAGTTCTGGAGCAAACAGGTGATCAACAAAATTCCGGTTGAGTTCCCGGAAAGCTTCAAAAATATTGTACCATCAATTTATAAGGAAAGCAACGAAAAGAAAATAAGAAAAATTGACAAGAAATCCAGCAGACAACTGAGTAGAACAGTACGAGAACCTATCGTGGACGAGACAAGAGAAACACTGCGTCGAAGCAAAAGGCATGAACTATTGACGAATACTGTCATCGAGAACCTAGATCGAGCTCAGGTATCGAATCGTGAAGCAGTTGGTGTATTAGCAGCCACAGCTGTTGTTTTCGGTGTTGGATCTGAAAAGTTGAGTTTGAGTAAATCAACTCTTCAAAGAAAACGCAAAGCGGTGAGTCATCTTATCTAAAATGTTTTGAATAATGTTTAAAATTTGTTTTTCATTTTTAAGGTGCGCCAAGAAATTTCCAACAGAATCAAAAACAAGTTTCCGAAGAACAAAGCATTGGTGGTCCATTTCGACTCCAAGCAATTGCTGTTCAATCGACGAAAGAGCGAAAAGATAGCCATTGTAGTAACAGGATTGGATGCAACTGAACAAATTATTAACAGCACGTTTCTTGAATCCGGAACAGGAAAAGCCGTAGCGGAAGCAGTTTTTAAAAGCTTGAAATGCTGGAATCTTGATGGCACCATCAGTGGCAAATGCTATGACACTACAAGTGTGAATTCTGGAGAAAAAAATGGCGCTGCTGTTATCCTGGAAAGGATGCTTGGAAGAAAGTTGCTAGATTTTCCTTGCAGACACCACATTTTCGAGCTGGTCCTTATGACAGCATACAAAACTTGTCTAGGTCAAGCTACGATTTCTCCAGACGACACCCTGTTCAAATCATTCCGCAATGAATGGGAGAGATTGGACAAGAGCGATTTTTCTGGTTTTCCTGAAGGTAACAATTTATTGATTTGTTATGTATGAAAACTATTATCACTATTTTTTCTTGTGATTTAAAGGTACATTCAGTGAAGCGGAAAAGGCAAACCTCGTTGCATTTTGCAAGCAAATGCTGCTGCGAACTTTCATACGTGAAGACTATTCAGAGCTTCTTGAACTTACACTTATGTGCGTAGGAGATGGCGAACCAGCTAAATTTCGACGTCCTGGGGCGCTACATCATGCCAGATGGATGGCGAATGCCATTTACGGTCTCAAAATGTACCTTTTCCGGAAGCAATTTATGATAGATTGCAATCAGATTGAAAGGTTCGTACTTTTTGTGATTCATGTTTACATTAAAGGGTGGTATGAAGCTCCCATTGCAACAAACGCACCATTAAACGATCTGAAGTTCATTCGATGTTTGAAAAACTATCCTGACGAGGAGCTAAGCCAAAGTACTTCTCAGAAATTTGAAAAGCATTTGTGGTATATATCGGAGCTCAACATCAGTCTCGCTTTTTTCGATGAAAACGTTGATGAGGAAGTGAAAAGAAAGATGGTGCTAAACTTAAAGAAAAAGAGCAGTGGGAAAAACATGACGAGAGTAAAGAAATTTTCGACCGGAAAAGGATTGGAAGAATACGTCACAGAGAATTCGTTGCAGTTTTTTGAAATTTTGCGGCTGGATTGTAGTTTTTTGTTTAAGGAAGATCCCCGGAACTGGAATAAAAACGAAGATTATCTTGCTGCAAAAACCAGATGCGATAACTTGTGTGTCATAAATGATCCTGCAGAACGTGCTCTTGGAGTAGCAGGAGATTATAATGAATTTGGTCCAAAGTCTGACCAAGAGAAGCATCAGCTGCTATTGATCGTAGCAGAAAACCGGAAAAACCAAACGAATTCTTTGAAAACTTACATTAGGCTATCGCCGATTGTCCTCGCGAATACCAACGCAATGTATTTTTTTTTTCTTGTCGAACGTATACGGGGATTTTACCATCGTTAAAAATACAGGCAGCGTTCGGGTTATCGCCTTTATTTTTTTCGCACTTCCTTGCTTGAGCACCATGACGGTAGTGGAACCAACAAATCCAACGACGATTTTTCGGCTGTGATGGCGTCGATGACCTGCGCCTGGATGACTAGCTGTGCGAGCGATTCCGTGGCCGATAGCGACTATTGAAATTTCCGGTGAGGGCTTGTTCAAGGCGTTGAGATAATGCTTCGATACGTTGTTCCAAATCGGTGGGCTGCGAATGGCTGGGCGACTGGATTGCTGATATTTCGTTTCACGGAGCTTCCATGATTTTATCGGCTACCTTTGCCTGTTCATCTAGCGTGGCAGTAGGCATGGTGGCAATAATTGAGCGCACTGTGGTAGGTAGGGCACGCAACCACAAATTCATCAAAATGGTATCAGTGCATCCTCTGCCACCTAGCCGACGCATTTCAGACAGAAGTATACTAGGTTTTTGGTCACCAAGCGTTATGCCGGACAACAGGTTAGTCAACCTTTGGGCTTCGGATGGTTGAAAGTGGCCGATCACTGCGGCCTTTAGGGTACCATAACGATCGTTGTTGTTGGCGTCGTTACACTCGGCTATTGTATTGTACACGTATTTGGCGCGTGGACCAAGAGCAACGATGACGGCATTAAACTTCTGTTTATCCACTTTCACCTGATTGACACTAAACGCAGCCTCGCGGCACATAAACCAGGTATCGATATCATCGGCGTCGAATTGCGGATATCCAATCTTTGCGATTATTGTGGGTTCACAAATCGATGGCTGCGATGCAGCAGGCTTTTCATCGTTGGAGGTCATTGTTCGGCACTGGCATTGACGAGTCTTTCACACAGGTGGTTTTTTGTTTCTACTAACGAAACGGTATTGAGATTTCGCGTTCGCGGAAGAATTTAGATAAATTCACGATTGTCAGATAACAAATCGTATCTTTGACGTCCAAATCACGTCGGCGTCACCAAATTTTGGGGGTACGCTAAGAGTCAGCGAAACGCGTGTTTGGTTGGACAGTCAATTTATTACTAAAAACTATTATATACAATTGATCGGTATTTAGCCTTCGGGAAATCAGTGAGAGTGTAGCTACTGTGTGTTACATTATTGAGTGCTTGATGTGAGTATGGGATAGTTGCGATATCGAGTGAGTGCATATCGTTGTGTTCCGCCACAAAGCTAAATCGCAATTGAAATTGAATGTGCTCAATGCCGTCTTCAACATTCCGCATCGAACGCTGAAGAGCTTCGGTTCAGTTTTTTTTCGCACTCCGCACCACCTTTTTTGCTCTGTTTTGTCAACCCGCTATCAACCACGCGGTGATTGAAATTAGTGCTCTGATTGAACCACCGATATCCAGCCGAGCGTTCCTTTAGGGAAGCAGACATTCCCGGCCGAGTCCGACGGATGATCTGTCCAGCCAGTACCCTCGTCAAACACTCGAGGGGAAAAAGTGTAACCTCATAAAGCATCATCGCAGCAGAGAAGGTCATCGCTCCATCCACCGCCGGTCAGCAAGCGGTGCTTTGTCTGCGAGCAACAGCAGAAAGTGCCACACCGGCACGCTGCAAGGGCAAGTAAATAGCACATTTTTGTTATTGTTCCCTCATCTGTTAGTGTCTTTTGTATATCTCTCTCCCGTATAGTGAATCATTCTGCATAGGGTGGTTCAAAAAATATCGCTTTTTATAGGGTGGTTCAAAAAAATCATCTCATATATATATATTTTTTTTTTTACTTATTTTTTTTCTGTCCTTGAATTTTTTTTTTTCATGGACGATTCTACGGGGGGCGTCTTGCCTCCCAAAGATGTTTTTAGGGCGCGTTGTTACCAGCCGTCTTCTGCTTCTCCCTGGGTTGTCTACTTTCGGCAGAAAGTGAAAGCCTTAGATTTTTTAGGCATAAAAAGAAATTTGACGCGTCGTTATCCGGGGACCGAATTTCATCAGGTCAACCGAAACAAACTGCGTGTTACTGCACGTACATATAAAATTGCAAATGATATTGCTAGTGACGTAGGTTACAATGCCGAGTACTACGTCTACATCCCATCTCGAGATGTGGAGATAGATGGTGTGGTTTCTGCAGCGAGCCTGACGTGTGAAGACGTTATGGAAGGTATGGGGCGACTTCCTAATTCTGTTTCGTCTACCATTGAAATTTTAGAATGTAAACAATTGCATGCATCATCAATGGTAGATGGAAGAAAGACGTATTCACCGTCGGACTCGTTTCAAGTTACCTTCGCCGGATCAATTCTCCCAAAGTTTGTTGAAATCGATAATGTTTTTTTCCCAGTGCGCCTTTTTGTACCAAGGGTATTTAATTGTACCAAGTGCAAACAGTTGGGTCATACGGCTACTTTTTGCGACAACAAGCCCCGTTGTGGCAAATGCGGCCAAAGGCATCTAGAGGAGGCTTGCCAACAGGAAGCAACAAAGTGTGCTTACTGTGGCAAAGAGCCTCTCCATGATTTGCAGAATTGCCCTGAGTACAAGAAGCGCACTGGTAATGTGAGACGTTTCATTCAAGAACGCTCCAAGCAGACGTATGCAGAAATGTTAAAGTCGCAAAACGGAGCGTCTGCATCGTCTGCATCAGCCCCCAGAAATGAAAATCCTTTTATAATTTTGTCTTCCGATGAACTGGACTCTGACGAAGCCGATGAGAGTGGATTTCCGGAGGTACACGCCCCCGGTAAAAGGAAGCCTAGTAGTTCCCCGGGTGTGCGCCGGAAACAAATAAAAGCCACTCTCAAAAGCTTGCAAAAAAATGGAGGTAGCGGGGGTCCATTTAAAAAACCGAATAAACCGGTAATAGCTGATGCATCCGTTCCTAGCTGTAGCTATGCCGCCCCGCCGCTACCTAATAACAGTAACCGTAAGAGGTTGTCAAAAACACAAAAAAAAAGTACTACGTCTGCTCGCAATTCTAAGAATATCCCGTCCAAGCGAGGTAAGATTAATTTTAGGGACATTGTGGATAACATTTTAAATGCTCTTGGTCTTTCGGATGCTTCACCGCTCCGAGGACTTATTGACCTGCTTATTCCTATAGTTGGAAACTACTTCAAGCAATTGACTGTATCATGGCCCCTCATTGGTGAATTCATATCTTTCGATGAATAATTTGTCGAGCGAGGTTCAAGATATGATCACCGTATTACAGTGGAACTGTCGTAGTCTAATACCTAAATTAGACTCGTTCAAGTATTTGATTCACAACTCTGATTGTGATATATTTGCTCTCTGTGAAACATGGCTTTCTTCTGAAGATGAATTAAACTTCCACGATTTTAACATTATTCGCCTGGACCGAGATGATTCATATGGTGGCGTCCTTTTGGGGATCAAAAAATGCTACCCCTTCTATAAAATCTCACTCCCAATAATCTCAGGCATTGAAATCGTCGCTTGCCAAATAAATGTAAAGAATAAAGATCTTTGCATTGCTTCTGTCTATGTCCCTCCGAGGAAATCAATAAACCGCCGTCAACTCTGGAGTTCAATTACATTACTTCCATCTCCAGTTCTTATTCTGGGTGATCTGAACTCCCACGGTACTGCTTGGGGCGAACAATACGATGACAATAGAGCGGGTATTTTTTATGACTTATGCGACGATTTCAACTTGACCATCTTGAACACTGGGGAAGCGACACGAATAGCAAAACCTCCTGCCAGGGAGAGTCGACTTGACATATCTTTGTGCTCTAATTCACTATCATTAGATTGTCTGTGGAAGGTAATCAATGATCCCCATGGTAGTGACCACTTACCAATTATTATCTCAATCACAAATAGTTTTCAAAAAATAGACCAGTCAATCCATGTTGCTTATGACCTCACGAAGCATATTGATTGGCAACATTTTACATCGGCGGTAACCCTTGGTATTGATTCTACCGATCCTCTTCCACCATTAGAAGAGTATCGTTTTCTTTCCGAACTGATGTACAAAAGTGCATTAGAATCTCAGAAACGACGTGTTCCAAGTGCATCCCTCAAAAGAAGACCCGCCACCCCTGGATGGGATGACGAATGCACTAAGTTGTATCTTGAGAAATCCGATGCGTTTAAAGATTATCGTAGACATGAAACATGTGAGCTTTTTGATAAGTACCTAAAGCTTGAAAAAAGCTTAAAAACTTACTCAAAGCAAAGAAACGCAATTATTGGCGTTCGTTTGTTGAGGGACTATCTAGAGAAACCTCGATGACAACGCTTTGGAGAAAGGCTCGTTACATGCGAAACCGCTCATCCTCCAATGAGAGTGAAGAATACTCCATGCAGTGGATATTCGACTTCGCTAAAAAGGTTTGTCCAGACTCTGTTCCAACAAAACCGAACTTACGGGATACCACCCGAAGTAACGGTTTTCTGGACGAACCATTCACAATGTTGGAATTTTCAATGGCTCTTCTTTCATCCAATAATTCTGCTCCGGGAAGCGATATGATTAAATTCAACCTTCTGAAAAATCTCCCCGATATCGCTAAAAGACGATTACTTAACCTGTACAACACTCTCTTGGAATTAAACATAGTTCCACCTGAATGGAGACAGGTTAAAGTAATAGCTATTCAAAAGCCTGGGAAACCAGCGTCTGATTACAATTCTTACCGTCCGATCTCTATGCTATCATGTTTAAGGAAATTGTTAGAAAAAATGATCCTATCACGACTTGACCGTTGGGTTGAATCAAACAACCTGCTATCAAATACGCAATTTGGTTTCCGAAAGAGCAAAGGAACAAACGATTGTTTAGCGTTGCTTTCATCTGATATACAACTGGCCTTTGCACACAAGGAGCAATTGGCTTCAGTGTTTCTGGATACTAAGGGCGCATTTGATTCAGTTTCCATAGATATACTGGCAGATAGCCTGCACAGTAATGGTTTACCAGGAATTTTAAATAATTTTTTGTATAATTTACTGTCAGAAAAACAAATGACCTTCAATCTAGGTCAACTGACAACTTCCAGAATTAGCTACATGGGCTTACCCCAAGGCTCATGTTTAAGTCCCTTACTTTATAATTTTTATGTTAAAGATATTGATAACTGCTTGGAAAATAGATGCACGCTAAGACAACTTGCAGACGATGCTGTGATCTCCTTAAGAGGTCCGCGTGCGGAAGTCTTGCAAAGACCATTGCAAAATTCCTAAATAATCTGTCCATCTGGGCCAGAAATTTGGGGATCGAGTTTTCACCGCAAAAACCGAATTGGTAGTGTTTACTAGAAAGCGGTTCCCAGCCCAACTGCGTCTCAAGCTGTTGGATAGAGACATTACCCAATCTTTGACCTTCAAATACCTTGGAGTCATGTTTGATTCAAAATGCACTTGGAGTACTCACATTGCGTATTTAAAACAGAAATGTCAACCAAGGATCAATTTCCTAAGATCAATTTCCGGAACATTGTGGGGTGCTCACCCGGAAGACCTTATTAAACTCTACAAAACAACTATTCTTTCAGTTCTCGAATATGGCTCTTTTTGCTTCCTCTCGGCAAGAAACAGCCACCTCATTAAATTGGAACGCGTTCAATATCGTTGTTTACGTATTGCCCTTGGCTGTATGCATTCAACGCATAATATGAGCCTGGAGGTTCTGGCAGGAGTAAAACCCTTACAGAACCGCTTCTGGGAGCTCTCATCTAGAATACTGATCAAGTGTGGTATCAGTAACAACCTTGTGATTGAAAACTTCGAAGAAATGCTCGAATTGAGTTCCCAGTCTAGATTTTTGCGAATCTATATTAACTATATGTCATCCATTATTAGTCTTCCATGCTATAGTTCTCCTAGTGTACGCTTCCCTTATCACAGTTCCTCCATTGATTATGATCTCTCCATGAAACAGGCCATTCAAGGAGTTCCAGATCAACTTCGGCCTATTTTAATTCCCCATATTTTTGTTCAGAAGTACCAACATGTCAATTGCAATAGTAGATTTTTCACTGATGGGTCGCGCATTGATGGATCCACTGGTTTCGGTGTTCACAATGAATACTCCTCTGCCTTCCGGAAACTTCAGGAACCTTGTTCCGTATATGTTGCTGAGCTGGCAGCAATCAATTTCGCATTGGGGATAATTTCCGATATGCCCATAGACCATTATTTCATCTTCTCAGATAGTCTCAGTTCTATTGAGGCCCTGCAGTCGATGAAAACAGTGAGGCACTCATCTTACTTCCTTGCACAAATAAGGGAGCAGATGTGTGTGTTGGTCGAAAGATCATTTAAGATTACCTTTGTATGGGTCCCCTCACATTGCTCTATTCCAGGCAATGAGATGGCGGACTCTCTAGCAAAGGTGGGCGCACAAGAAGGCGAGATTTTTGAAAGAAGAATTTCACATGATGAATTTTTCCCATTAGTACGTCAGAGTTCTCTTCAAAGTTGGCAAAACGATTGGACAAGTAATTCTCTTGGGCGGTGGTTACATTCCATTATTCCAAATGTTTCGTCGAGATCGTGGTTCAAAGGTCTGGATGTAAGTCGCGGTTTCATTCGTGTGATGTCAAGACTTATGTCCAACCACTACTCGCTAGACGCACATCTCTACAGAATTAACCTCGTCGATAGCAATTTATGTAGGTGCGGAACCGGTTATGATGACATCGCTCACGCAGTTTGGCATTGCCCGGATAATGATGCCTCCAGAGCACGACTATTGGATACCCTAGTGGCCCGAGGTAGACAACCCTTCCGCGAGATAAGAGATGTTTTGGGAATGCGTGATCTTCCCTACATGCAAGCGATTTACGAATTCCTTTGTTTGTCTGATCTAAGAGTGTAACGTCATCACCCTCCGTCCTTCCACTCTAGTAAAATCCCTACCATTGTGTCCCAGTTATACTATCCTTTTGTTTCCGTGCTACTTGTACCTGCCCAGCATACTGTGGTCACCCATCTGCGGCTTAGTTCCTGAAAGGGACTACAGGGATCGAGGATTTGGTAGATGTCGCAACCAAAAGCAGCAAATAATGGCTTAAATAAGTTACCTACCTAGCCCTTTCCAAACGATTATGTGACCCATTAACCTCGAGCTAGCCACGAGTAATTGGCATCCCTCTTTTACTAATAACAAAAAGTAAAATGTTTTGTACAAAAATATTGAAAATCGGCTCCGTAAAGTGTTACACACGCCTGAGCCTAACAAATAAACGAACTGATAAAAAAAAAAAAAAAAAATGCCGTCTTCAAAGACGTTGCTTGCCAGATTCCAGAGAAAAGAACAGCGTTTGGACAAATTTGGGCTAGAACTGATTGGTCATTACAAGAAGGAGTAGCCAAATTTGATGTTGGTGAAGAAAACGACGTATGAGCGAGGATTTTCAATAAACTAAAATCCAGACAAACCAAACTGGAAACCGTCAACCGCGGATGCTTTACTATTTTTCTTCGATGTTTGTGCTTCTAAAAACTTTGTTTTACTTCTACTAAAATGTGTCTTTATTTCACTCGTTTTGACTTTGATTAGCAAGAGGGGCTCTACATCTTCAGCACTTATTTTATTAGTTTTAATTGATGTTTTTGTTATGTTGTATTTATATGTATTTTTGTTTTCCCTCCTGGGGGTGGTTTTAATTTAAAATTTGATAACATACCTAACTACAAGAACCCAAGCCTAGTTTGCCAGATGTCAAATGATCGGATGGGGTGACCTCAGGCAGGATTCTCTGAACCTTTTCAAGATTATATTTCTCCTTTCGCCGAGAGTCTGTTGATCGGCCGGGCGATAGATCTCGAGCATTCTGGTTCTTGGAGGACAGTTCAGAAACATCCGAAGGATTTTGTTCTGAACTACCTGCGATTTTCGATAGTAGCAATTGGCGACACTTTCCCAGATGGGCAAACCGTACTCGATCACGGGTAGAATGATTTGCTTATAGACTGCCAGTTTGTTTTGGGTCGATAGCGTGGACTTTCTGTTGATCAGGCGGATACAGAGTTCTTAACAACGTACTACATTTATTTGATGTTTTATGAACATGCGATCGGAACAACAACTTCCTCTCAAGGGTGTGTCCAAGGTAGACAACTTCCCCGGACCAATCGATCGGTGCGTTACAGAGGTGGACTTTGACTTCTCCTGGTGGAATGATTCGAGGTAACTTGGAGTGCGAAAATATATTCGTCTGGATTTTAGCTGCATTGATACAGATCTTCCAGCTATTGAAAAAAGCGGACAGAACATTTAGGTCATCCTGAAGATTGCCAGTCATAGCACAAATCGCTAGACTCTTTCAGATGAGGGAAGTGTCGTCCGCAAACATCGACAAAATACCACCACCCGGCAGGGGAGGAACATCTGACGTGAAGATGTTGAATAGGATAGGGCCTAGGAGGCTACCCCGGGGAACACTAACATCTACGTTGAACGTATCAGAATGGGAATTGTTCAGGAAGACCTGGAATGATCTGTCCAACAAATAGTTTTTGATGTTCTTAACAAGATAGATCGGGAAGTTGTATCGATGCAGCTTAAACTAACAATTCCATGGCAGATATTTTTCCAACGTTCCTGTTCCGTTTGAGGATGTAAGTTACACGCAGCAGTTGGCAGAGTGACGTTTCCTGAACCCAAGTTGTTCCTGAAGGAAGATGAGGACAAAAACCTGATGGGACGGTAGCTTTTAGTGCTGGTTTAGGGATTTATTTATTTATCACAATAATTCAACTGACTACAAATAATGTCTAAATGAATAAAAAACTTAAATTACTTGGTTACGGCCAGAAGTACGGAAAGAGTCAAGTAGCCGCTGAAGAAACACGTCAGCAGATAAGTTGAAGTCGAACATATTGAAACGCTCATTAAAACGCTGGCTGATTTCTCGAATTGGTTCATGGAGTGCATAGTTGTTGTTCTGTGGCTCAAGATGCAAAAATACACGTTGACGAAGAGGTCTCTCGGGAGCGTACAAATTTAACTGTAACAACAGTGACGGACAGTCAATTTCACCCCTGAGCAGCTTCCCAGCAAACAAAGCCTGAGCGGCCTTTCGTCTCACCTCAAGTGGCTCGATATTAAGCAGACGGCAACGCTCTTCATACGGAGGCAGGTTCGTAGGATCACGCCAACTGAGAGCGCGAAGAGCGTATCTTACGAACTTTCGTTGAACTGCTTCGATTCTGGCGATCCATATGGCCTGGAAAGGGCACCATACAATAGCACATGATTCCAGTATGGAACGTACAAGTGAGCAATAAAGTGACCTGAAGTCACGAAACTCGTCAGCTATCTTAAAAATAAAGCCCAGTTGACGATTGGCTCTGGACACAATGTCGTTGTAGTGAAATCTGAATGTCATTCCATTATCCAAAATAACAACGAGATCGTTGAAGTTTTGAACGCGAGTGAGCGATTGCCCGGAGAGGACATAGTCGAAGATGATTGGTGCGTTTTTCCGGTAATATGATATTATGTTGCATTTTTCGATGCTTAAGCCCATCAGATTCCTTGAGCACCAATCGGCAAAAATACACAACATATGCTGCAAGTCGGAACAGTCTGATAGACTTTTTATAGTTTTGCAAATTTTTGAATCATCTGCGTAGAAGAGGCGGGACCCTGGTGAGGATAGCAAGATGGCATCGTTTATGAAGATCGAGAAGAGCAGTGGACCAAGGTTGCTGCCTTGCGGAACTCCCGAATTATTTGTGAAAGCTTCCGACTCTGACGTGCCAATCTTAACCCGTACTGAGCGATTCACCAAGTAAGACCTAAACCAATCCACAGCGGCAGATGATATGCCGAGTATGTCCAGCTTAGCAAGCAGGATTTTATGATCCACCGTATCAAACGCAGCCTTCAGATCCATATACGCAGCATCAACCTGCCATCCAGAATCAATACAACGCAGGCAGCTAGAAGTAAACTGAACCAGGTTCGTGGAAACCGATTATAAAAGCCGTGTTGATCAGAATCGATGTAGTTTTTACAGCACTCAAACAAGGAACCGTTTATAATCATTTCGAATACCTTGAAAGAAGCCAGGCTCTCAAATCTGTTAAAAACTGTTGCAAGGAGTCGGAAGAAATGAACACTCAAGTTTTTCAACTTGAGGTTGACGACTCCGTCGACTTAATGGCAGCTATCACCTCATCCGCCTATGTTTGTTTCGGCGACTCTGAACATTGCCTCCGTAACAGTAGGCTTATCTGGGCTCACAATAGATTGACCAAGGTTGTGTGAGTTCATAAAATGTTGACCTAGTGCATTGGCCTCTTCAACAGTGGTGATAAGTTGAGATGGTACCGAGTTCTGTTCGAGCGGATCAAGCGGCGGAATTGGTCTTGGCTTATTTTTCAAAATTTTGGTCAACTTGCACATTCTGGGAGAGAGCGAATTTTTCCTAGCAGCACACTTGTTGGCATTCGGTTGAGATAACATAAATATGACTTGCTAAATTTAAAGCAAGTTACTACAACTAATTATGATCGTAGTGTGCTACCTGAGTTAGCTTAAAATGCCTGTTTCTCAGACCCATTGGTTTGAATTGGTCTTAAGCTGAGGTAGACCGGTGTGTAGAAATTTTCTTCGGATCTAGATACGGATTCCGATAATATACTTGGTAGTCTTGTCAAGATGTTGCTCTCGGGCCCGAGATATAGCTTCGTCGATGGCACGCAGTTATCGGTCGATGTCTTCTGGCGTCTCGGGGGGCGCATCGTAATCGACAAAGTCGTCAACGTATCGCTAGAACAGTTTCCAGTTGACTCGGTGATGTTTGCGCCTGGTGATAGGGTGCCTATTGACCGAGGAGCCAACTTCGGCCAGCTTGGTATACTATGGGCTGAGCAATGTTGTTGGCCATTTTGGCGAGGCAAATGTCGAGGGTTGAGTGCGCCCCAGCTTGACTTAATCGGGTTGGAGAATCCGGACTCAGTATCGTGTAGCGACCCTCCTCCAGGTCATTTTGGATGACAGATCCGTTGGTGTTCCGACGAGTGTTCCGCTAGCCTTCGTGTTTTGCGTTAAGGTCACCAGCGATGATGAGTTTTTTCCGCCGCCGAGTTAGCTAGATAATGTCTTGCCGTAGTACCGTGGCCGCTTGTTTGGGGCAGTAGGTCGCGATAATGACGGATGTAGATTGGTCCGACGGTGGTGTCTCATAGGAGATTCGATTGCTATGAGCTGGAACCTTGGCAGCATGCGGCACTTGATGTTGTTTCGCAATGCCATGGCTATACCCCCTTCTCTTGAATTGGTCCGATTGAGTCTGATGGACCGAAAATCAGGAATATAACCATTAACGTCTGGCCTGAGGTGCGTTTCGGTGATAATGGCGATGTCGATTTCATTCTCGTTGAAGAAATCGGTTAGCTAAAAGTTTCTAAGCAATCATTTCTGTTAAAGATCTTGATGGTGGCTTCACGGTCCATATTTGTTGATGTTCATCAGTACTATGCTGGCAGCGTTAATTTGTTGCTCCTTGGTACGGCAACGACGCCGTTGTTGATGCAGGTTCTGGATGAACTCCATAATATGTCCCGGCATGTAGAGGTCATCATCGATGGGTACTTGTTGTCGGATTTGCCCAGACTGGAGGTGGTACATATTGAACAGGTGGCGCTGTTGGGGCAGCTACAGCGCCACCTGTTGAACTGAGGTAGTCAGTTGGCGGATTTGCTGTCGATGGTTTGCTTCGAGAGGCGGACAATTTGGCACATTTTACCGGAGTTACGGAAAATGTTCCTCTGTCACCGATTTTTGTAGATGAATGCCTGCGCATTTCGACATATTCCGATCGCTATGGGCACGATCGGTTATTACTCTCGTGATTGACACCGCAGTTGACGCACTTAGGCTCGACACCTTCGTCCATCGAGTTGCACTCTGCACTCATATGCACTCCAGCACATTTGCCACAATGCGATTCCACGTGACAGTTCCTGGTACCGTGCCGAAGAATAGGCAGTTTCCGCACTGCGTTACGTTGATCTTGAGCGGACGGTAATGCTCCCAGTCAACAATCATATTGAAGATTCCCTTGATTTTCAAGAGATCGTCCAGACGGGTGGAGTCCTTCCCCAAATGGACTAAGTATAACTTGTCTCGATAGTTTTCCGATCCCTTGCGCCCGAAGGGAACACTTTGATCGGCCTCAGGATCGTAATCCGGAAGACCACGAATTACCCCCTTCAACGGCTTGCTGCCAAGTGCATCGTGCATAAAGAATTCCATTTTCCCCGTTGCCAGAAATCTTCCTACGGCTTGAAAATCTTCCTCCGTAGAGCACATTATTGTCGTGCCCATGCTACAAAGTTTGACAAGCGGGTGGATTTGAACCGCAGCAAGCTTATTTCGAAGCACTGCGACATCCTTCGAGATGGTGAAAAGCGGAGGAATTTTCGCTTTCTTTAGCACGGCCAGACCAGATGCTCAACGATCTGGCAAGTGTGGAGAGTAGCTGAAGATGCTGAGATAACGCCGCAAATCTAGTATTCTAGTATTGCTAAAACATTGGTTTTGCCACGCACAGAATATACTTACCTGAGGTTTCTTAGTTTGTTTACAAATTTTATCCAGTTTCGTTAAAAATCAAATTTAGTTGCCGGCTTGCTGTAATTTGTATTAACTTTTCTGGGAGAAATTTAGTTTTGTTTCCATTGCCTTTACAGAACATCAAGTGGAATACTCAATTTGTCTCTCATCAAGAAAAAACGAACAGCAAATTGCCTTGTGTAAAGGGTGATACGGTCAAAATTTGGTCAAGGGAAAACGCGTGTAAATCGGTGAAATCGTTTATTTAAAAAATCAAATTAAATTTCTTTTTCAAGTTCAATTAGTATAAAATTCAGGAAATATATTCAGTTAGGCTTCCGCTTTTCCAAATCCGAATTGCCGGGACTTACGCTTGACCCCTGCCATCAGATTTTGTACAGCCACCTTGTCCACCTTCCTCGCCGCAGAAAGCCAGTTTGCCTTGAACTGCTGCTCGTCCCTAGCAGCTTTTTGGTCTTCTTTAGGTTCTCGCTTGACAATAGCCCAGTATTTCTCAATTGAGCGGAGCTCTGGCGTGTTGGGAGGGTTCTTGTCCTTGGGAACCACCTGCACGTTGTTGGCGGCGTACCACTCCATGGCCTTTTTACCGTAATGGCAAGATGCCAATCCGGCCAAAACAGTACGGAACAACCGTGTTTCTTCAGGAAAGGCAGCAGACGTTTATTCAAACACTCTTTCACGTAAATTTCTTGGTTGACGGTCCCGGAAGCTATGAAAATGCTGCTTTTCAAGCCACAGGTACAGATGGCTTGCCAAACCAGATATTTCTTTGCGAACTTTGACAGTTTCGTGTGCTTGAAAATATCTGCTACCTTTCCCTTCCTTTTGCCGTATAAAACTCCTGTCCCGGAAGCTGCTTGTAGTCGGCTTTGACGTAGGTTTCGTCGTCCATTACCACGCAGTCAAACTTCGTCAGCATCGTCGTGTACAGCCTCCGGGATCGTGCTTTGGCCGTCGTATTTTGTTTATCATCGCGATTTGGAGTCACTACCTTCTTTGTAAGTCGATAGTCCGGCTCGTTTTTGGCTCGATGCACGGTTGTAGACGATACACCCAGCTTATTTGCGGCATCTCGGAGATAGGTTAGGGTTTCGCTTGAAACTACCGGCAACTCTCTTTGTCGTCTCAGCGGCTTCCGGTTTTCGATTTCCCCCCGATCCAGACTTCCTGGCTGTCGACAAACGTTCCCCAAACACTTTAATTACATTTGTAACGGTTGATTTGGCAACTTTTAGCGATTTTGCCAACTTTGCGTGCGAGTAGCTCGGATTTTCGCGATGCGCGAGCAAAATTTTGATACGCTGCTCTTCTTGCTTGGACGGCATTTTGACAACTGAAGAGTGAATTCCAAAATCAAAATAGGAGCAACATTCTACACACACACACCTTCAAAATGAGGGGTGTTCAGGTTTTTTAAATGCAAAATTGAAAGAAATACGTCAAGTTGATATTGACCAAATTTTGACCGTATCGCCCTTTATTTGCTCTCACTGATAGCAGGATAAGTTTTAAATTTGATGTCACAGGAATAAATTCTTGCTATAAATTTTGCCCGTTTAACCGTTAAAACGACCAAAACGACAGCATCCTGAGTAATCATTACCAGCAACATCACAACAAAGTATTTAGTTTTATATTTGATCTCAGGCACTACTCGGGATGTCATCATTTGGCAAATACTTCTGTAACGTTTGTCAAAATGCTTATGTGTGAGTGCAATAATAGTATGTGTGAATATATCGATTCATGCAACCCATGCATAATCAAACCCCCATTATTGTTCCTCACACCTAAGCATCCATAACAAATCCTCGCCCACACATCAAATCCATTAGAAAATATCTTTTCTTTTGCTTTATTCCGACAAATTATAGATCCAAGCCCATCCACATTTTCGTAAAGTTTCTGCAATTTCTTCAACAATCACATATATTAGTAGCATTTAAGTTTTGTTCTTTACAATTTGATTAAAATTCTTAATATTATCTAAGCCTCCAAGCGTCTTCCCGGATTGCAACATCCAAGGTTCGTGTGCTCTAGGTATGCATTCGATTTATTTCACAGTAATGACAAATTTCGCAATCGCTTTTTTCCGCCGCCGCCGCCTGCTTTGTTCGAATGTGGTTGAATAATTCCCGGAAGGAGCTGTTCGCATAATCGCATTTCGGTGGTGGCCGGGGCCGGGGTTGGGAATGGTTCGGAGATTGCATTCTTTCGTTCGGGTTCCCTTTTCCAAGTAGGTATACCGGGAAAAAGAAGGTGTGTGTCTAAATATCAGGTCGGGGAATGTTTTATTTATTCTTTTACTTTTACTTCTTCGTTTTTCAAAGGAGGGTATTGTGATCGCTTGGAAGTGCGACTATTTTACCGAGGACTGCAGGACCGGTTGACATGTAATACCATTCGAAACTTCGACATTTTGACAATCAAGTTAGAATTTTCGGAATGGAATTTCTGTGAGGATGCCAAAAAACTGTATTCGACGACATTTTAGATTTAAAAATGGCAGCTACTGTTTTCGAAATATTACACGATTTTACGATCGCTCTCAGCACAGGGACGATGCATATCAACTGAAAATGATGTTTGACACTATTTTGAAATCCATTATAGAGTTTGTCACATCGCTGCCCTAACTCAACTCACATACAGTGATAGTTATAATAAGTGTCCAAGAACACATTAGGCACATTCGGACTTGTTCCATGTATCTCAGGGGAAGAGTTTCTTGGTTCAAGACCTATAAATCGATATCTTAAATCACATGAGAATTCAATAATGAGTTCATTAGTTGGCAAATCAAGTTCTTAGGACCGCATTGCTTTGGAGCAGCGACTGTAAATCATATCATAAAATAACTAAACCACAATGTTCAGTAAATAGTTCCAAGGAGACCTCTTCTCAGTTTGACACAGTCCGGCCTTTGCTGTCGTCGTTCGTCGTATTCGTCGCGGTCCTGATGACGCTTCTGACGAAGAGGTTCTCCAAGCTGCGAATTCAAGCAAGTACCCGCAATTTTTAGAGCGTACTCTTCCTGATGAATCTTCCGATTCCAGCCTTCTTTCTCTTGGTGATGCTTCCACTAGACTGTATCAACGCTCGATACATACCAGTCATCACCCATGCTCGTCATCAACATACAATCGATCCGTCACTTCAACCGGTCTGGGATGCAGGTCACAAAGCAGAACCGAAGCCCTGGATCCTCCTAGCACCGCTGAGCCCACTACCGGAATCAAAAAAGATGTTCTATTTGATAGTTACAGCCGTCGAAGTCGTCCAAGCCATGGGTCTGCAACCCTAGTCTGCAGCCCTGGTGACGGCAACTGGGCTCTCAAGCTTCGCCATCTATTCCAAGCATCCTACATCTAATGACGCTACTCGGACTGATGCTGTTTCATTTTTCAGATCGCTGCCCGCCGAATCCTCTGCCCTCTCAATAAAAGCCCTTCTGTACTACCAAAACGTAGGTGGGTACCAACACCTCGCTCGCCGAGTGCCAGTTGGCATACGGTGAGCGCACGCTGGTATGTTTTTACCCCTTCATGGAAACCTGGCCTAATATCAACACATTATCGAAGCAGCTGTTCGACTACACGTATTATGTCTACCGGCTAGACCGATCGTCGCTCAATGGCAACAAGAAATCTGGTGGTGGAGTTCTTCTTGCCGTGCGCTCAAAATTCAAATCTCGACTTCTGAGGCCTCCTTCTGAAGACTCAACAGCTGAACATCTTTGTGTGGCGATAGTTACTAAAAGCGGAACTCTGTTTATCTGCGTGGGCTATATCCCTCCGATCGTGTTAGCGACAGCAGATCTTATTGAAAAGCACGCTCTTTCTTTGGGTGGACTCGCGTCAAGAACGAGACCCAGTGAACACATTGTCGTCGTGGGAGATTTTATCCTCAGCAATGATTTCATAGCATATCGATACTAACTGCTTCCGCTATCCAGACAATTCATGTTCGTCATTCAGAACGGCTTTTCTTCCCTTGCTTGATGCTTATTCTACCGCCAGACTTCGGCAAGTTAATGGCCATCCAAACGCGAATAACCGTTTCCTGGATCTATGTTTCATTAGCAAAGAATTGGGTCAAAGATGTGCCGTTCTTCAAGTTCCAACGCCGCTTGTCAAAAGCTGCAGAAATCAGTGTAGCAGCGTCCATGGATTGAATATACCGACACTCCTCCTCGCTGATCACTGGACCCAACCGTCCTGACGTAGTCCAAGCTTCTCTCTGAACTGCTGCATTTTCGTTGGACCGAGCGGCTTGATGAACACATCAGCCACCATGTTGTTCGTAGAGAAATAGCGTAGCTGAATCTCTTACCGAGGGCAGAGGTCTTGCGCATGGTGATATTTCGTGTCTATATATGCTTGCCCTCTTGTTCTTGTCTCTTTCAACGACACAAAGTCAATGCAGCTAAGGTTGTCTTCCTCAAGGACTGTAGGCGAACGCTGCTTGTGTCCCAACTCCGCCAACAGCGTCTTCGCAGTCAAACTGCTTCCAAAAGCGCAACGTACTTCGCTTCACATCGTTGACGTCGAAACTACGCAACCTTGCTTGCGGCTTACCCAACTTACGCTTCGCTTCAACCAATCTGGTACACGAAACCACTGGACGACTTTCGGTCAGTTGACGGGTCACCAGTCCAGTCGGCATCACTGTACCCGATCAACACCAGGTCTTTCGCGCGGTCACTTCTCAATCTCAGTTTGATAGTCCATCAATTTCACCCAGTCACGCTGCGCAGGCTTGCTGGTCTTGCTGCTGGGGATTGATAATACCGCTGCTGCTATGCCTCGCCTTGAATGTGTAACTACGTACAGCAGCGCGTTAGTGGGGCTGGATAAGCATCGTCCAGCCAGTGCATCAGCATCCTGCTGTCTGAAATACCCTGGGATCCAGTGGGTACTTAGACGTCTTCTCACCATTGAGACCGAATCGAGCAGCAATCTCTTGTGTGAAACACTGCTGACTGAGCGAATACATTCGAAACTTATCCTTTGTTACCTTGATTCCAAGAAACAGGCTCACCTCGCCGAGAGAGGAGATCTGAAAATGTCGCTGTAGCTTCTTCACTAGTTGCACAATCTGCGGCCCATCCTTGCAAACGACGATCATGTCGTCGACATAAATCAGTAAATAGACTCACATACCGTTACTAATCCGTTTGATATACAAACAAGCGTCTGCTTCCGACTGTTTGAAGAGACCGAGACCGTCCGTAGGCTTGCACACTAGATCGTCTTTATCCGCCACCTAGTAGCCAGGAGGTTGACGCATGTAAATGTCTTCTTGCAACGTCCTGTTCAATTACACATATTCTTAATGTCCACGTGTGGCACTTGTAGTCCTTGATGTCCTTCAACAGTGAGCAGAACCCCGGTTCACAAAAATCTTCACTAAAACGTTGCGCATAGCCCGTTGCGCATAACCATGCGTGTCTTGAAACGCACTGTGCACCCGCCTAGAGTCCTTCTTATAAATCCATTTCGACCCAATTGAACGTCGTCCCTTTATCAACGGAACCAGTGTTCACGTCTTATTAGACAATAGTGGCCAGTATTCTTCGTCCATCGCTGTTACCCACTCCTTCTGGTTAACACTCTTCATCGCTTCCTTGTAGCTATTCGGATCGCGCTCATCCAACTTAGCTATGCCCACGACGAAATCACTTAGCTTCTTCGGTAGAATACCTGCATTGGCTCGCTGCGATTTTCGTGGACCCAGTTCTTCCCCGGCACCATCGTCCTCTTCACCATGATACAGAGCGGAATCTTCAACTTCGTGGTAAACTTCGTCAGAGTTTACGTCAGAGAATTCACGAAAATCTGGATCACCATCACTATCACTCACTTGATCTTCTTCTTTTTCCTCACTTGCCGCGTCAATGAGCTGGGATTCCACCCGCTCTTCCGAAGAAACTGCTTCCCCTTAACCCGTTGAATCTTCGTCACAAGCCCTCTTCTTCGGACTGTCTCCGGACTCCTCCTGAAACTTCGCTCAAAAGCTCGTGAAATTTTGCATCTCTACTGATGGTAATTTTTCCCCTCGTCTTGTTAAGAAAACGGTACGCCTTCGATCCGCAAGCATATCCGACGAAGATCAATTTTTCAGCTCTGCTCTGCAATTTTCTTCGTTTTACGTCCGGTACGTAGACGAACGTTTCGCACCCGAACACTTTCAGGTGGCTTAAGTCCGGTTTCTCGCCCCAACGACATTGGTGTCTTCTGGACCACCCGCAATGGAAGGCAATTCTGGATGTAGGCGGCTGCCGCAATTGCTTCACCCGAGTACCGTTTGGCGGGCCCGGCATCAAGTAGCATTCACACCGCCATCTCTTTAAGGTACCGGTTCCGGCGTTCGACTATGCCATTCTGTTGCGGCGAGTATCCCGCAGTCAGCTGCGTCTCTATTCATTCGTCTCGATAGAACTCGGCAAGCTCCTTATTGACAAATTCGGCACCACTATCGGAACGGATGATCCGTGGCTTCCGATCGACCTTACGCTCGACAACCCGCACGTAGCTTTTGATGCACTGCTTTGCTTCCGCCTTATCTTTCAATAGGTAAAGTACCAAATACTTGCTGAAGTCGTCGATGAGCTACTACATGGTACTTGTTCCGTCCAGGGATGACGTTGCTGATCGGTCCGCACGGGTCTATGTGAATCAGTTACAGTGGTTTAGTGGTTCTCCGGTCCGTCTGCTGCGGGAATGGAAAACGAGCCATCTTCCCCTCCAAGAAATGCTAAATCTCCCTTTTGTATTCGGTCCAACACTGTAACACGGTGCCCAAATCTCCGATGCCACGTATGCTGACAATGCGTAGTGTGGCAATGTCCTACAGTCAGCTCCGAATCT
This sequence comes from Aedes japonicus, assembly GCA_034211315.2. Taxonomy (NCBI): domain Eukaryota; kingdom Metazoa; phylum Arthropoda; class Insecta; order Diptera; family Culicidae; genus Aedes; species Aedes japonicus. The sequence continues at coordinate 11,100 of JASCZW010005113.1, read as the reverse complement.
TTCAGCGTATACAGACCTGCATTACGACCACTAACACCACGCTGCTTGGTTTGAATAGCACTTCGAAGCCGGCATCGGCCATTTTGCTTACCGATAGAGGTCCGCTATCGTGATCCGGTACGAACAGGACGTTTTCAAGATGAATATCTACCTTTCCCTCGCACCGTTGATACCTGCCACGAAACCAGCGCTCCTCCTCCGGCTGACTGCGAACACTTTCCGTTCACCATCATCACCTGTACACTCGACGACTGCTCCAGGGCGCCGAAAAACTTCCGTTACCTGTCATGTGGCGCGATGCGCCACCGTCCATCGTCCACGAATTATGTTGCTTCACTTTTGCACAGATGACCTGCGTTTCTTGTGCGAAAAATACTAACCGCTTCCATATTCGTCGCTTGCTGTGATCTCTACTGGGGCTTGATTGCTGTTTCGACCACCCCTCCTGGAAGGTCTGCGTAGGCTGTTGATCAATTCGTGCCTAAGAAACTCAAGAAACTCCCAAACCTGCTTGGTCAAATTCCGACCTCAAACATTTGAAACGAGTTAAAAGGGCTGCTCTGAGGAAACACAGCAAATATCGTACCGATTCTACGAGGAAAAACTACGCACTTGCCAATGCCGATTTCAAACACCTCAATAATAGCTTGTACAACTCTCAACAGTCTCAGTTGCAGAGTCGTCTCAAAAACAAAACCGAAGGGCTTTTGGCGTTTCGTGAAACAACCTTTATCTTCCGCTATGACTGACGGCATATATGAAGCTAACTCTGTCGCGGACATCACCAACTTGTTCCGTTCGCAGTTCGGCAGTGTCTTCTGCGACGAAATTCTGGATGTCAAGGGCCTCGAAGCTGCTGTTAGCAATGTTCCCCGCTTATCTGTATTTGGCTTTCCATAGTGTTAGTGATTTCAGCCGGGAAGCAGATGAAAAACTCAACTGGATGCGGACCCGATGGTATTCCTTCCATTGTCATCAAGCGTTGCCTTAACACACTCGCTGCGCCCTGGCTACGATTTTCAATTTGTCATTAATTTGCGGTGTGTTCCGAAATGCTGGAAAGAGTCGTTTTTTTCTCAATTCTCAAGTAATGAAAGTCGGTGTAAGCTCATCAACCTGGAATTATTGGAAGGGAGACGTTCGTGTTCCACTTTAATTGGTCCTTTGAACATCAACGTTCGACGTCGAAACCTACGTTTACAATCTTTCTTCATGGACCGGCATTCAAGGATCGTAATACGAACCTGTGCTAAGCATGTGTCTCGTTTTCAACATCTATTATAACGTGCTTAATTTGACTGTATCCGGTGAGGTTAATAAGCGTTGTTTCCCAAGATGGTCATTGGGATAAACATTTTTGTCTGTTGACGAAAAACAATGAATTTCGTAAGAAGATCACATCTCACCATAGGTGGATAAAATTAAGGTGTTTGTGGCTGAGTTTACTTGCGAGCATGAAGTGTATTTCCTTTTTTCGGATTCCGTCATTGATCGATGAATGGCGAGGCATCTTTAAGGATGGGTTATACAATTGCTACTGTTAGGAAAACTTGGTCCAGGGCTGTCGTCGAGTTGAATGGAGAGGAACAAAAGGTGCGTTAATCCTGGGTTACGAAGGATTATTCAATTAACATGTTTTTTCCGAACCTTTTTCTTCGAGAAGAATTGTTGATTAGTAAATTGGAATGATTACCTTTTTTTGTGTCATGAAATCTCTTGACAAATTTGTCAAGGTGTTATTTTCGAATTTAGGATTTGTGACTTGAAGTTGGTTTTAAATCAGCTGAGGGTTATAGCGATCTTCTTGAAACCAATTATCAACACAAGGCCATCAATAATGTAAGCAAAACTGAAAATGTTAATTATATATTTAATGGATGCCGGAGCTGTGTGTTGGACGTTTAAGGTCCAACGAAAATCTAACGGATGTAATGTTAATATTAATAAATGATCAAATAATTTAATAGTAAACTTTCGAAATCGCAACTTTCTGGGCATTGACGAAGGCAAAGCTGAGAAAACACATGAAATCAGTGGATAGTGCTGAAAAATTGAAGAAGGATTGTCCAAAAGTGATGAAAATGGTAGGAGAAAACACTTTTGCAGAAGCTTATGAGTAGTGTTAAGGTAGTGTACGAGAAGATCAAGTCAAGCATCGATCTGAAAACTGAATCCTTCGTCGTCGTTCTCTAGTCTGGTAGCGCTAGTCTCTTACCTATGCCGTTTCTGGACATCTAACTACAACGGAGCTCAGCGACTCCACGAAATGCCTCGTTCGGATTACGCAGCAAGAAACTTTTACTCGAGAGCTATCTGAGATCAGATCCAGTGTACAAGTTGGCTCACGCTCGATACTCAAAAACCTCTCGCCGGTTCTGATCGACGGAATCTTAGGTGGTGGTGATCGTCTGATTTTACTGATAAGTTTGCTGGGAAACTAATAATTTGGCAAGGAATATGCAGCTGTGGCCTTAAAACCAACGTTTTCATCACATCTCACACAATTATGTCGAAGGTTAACATTAAAGAGTATCTGAAAAAGCGGATTTTACCCTTCATTCAGCAACACAAGACCAACGTTATGTTTTGGCCGGATCTAGCCAGCTGCCACTGCTCTAATGAGATGCTAGAATGGTATGCTGCAAACAATTGCCAGAGTTCAGACCGATTGAAAAATATTGAGCAATTGTCAAGCGAACTCTTCGAGGATGCGGTAAAGTAACGAAAAATGCACAACAAATGCGTGTAAAGACATGTTAAGTGTGACAGTTCATTCGAAACGGTGAAATGTAATAACTTGGTACATGTTACATATCGTTTAAGAGCTGAATAGATACCCTTTTGTTGTTTAATTCTTGAGTTGTGATCACTTGAATGCGTCCAAATTTACTTTGAATCAGGCTTTAGTATAATTTTGTGGCAAGTAAAATCATACCCTATTGCCCAGGGAGTCAGGAAATTTTCTTTGGCGAAAAATTCCTAGAACAGACCGGGAATCGAAACCAGTCACCTCCAGCATGATATTTATTTGTAGCTGCGTTTACTGATTTTTACAGCTGAAAGTTAGCTGATATTCTCTGAAATTTTTAAAAGGTTCCGAAGTTTTTCGATTCGAAAGTTTACTTTGGTTTCTTTCTCTTATGTTTTCCAAAATTTCATCTTGTTTGTTCAAACAAATTATCTGAGTTTTTTATTCGAAGTTTACTGATTTTTTTTGTGAAGTTCTCAGGGTTTTTGCTATAATTTGCTGATTTCTTCTGCAGTTATCAGATTTTTATTGCAACTTGCCGAAGTTTTCTGGTGTTCTTAAAATGTTCCTGATACTTGCTTATGCCTCCTGTAGTTTGCAGATTATTTTTGTAATTTGTGGTTCGCTCAAAGTTCTACTAGGTTTTTCCTCTGTACTATTTGAGTTTATTGAATTTTTCGAATGTTCTCAGATTTGATGAAGTTTGGCGATAAAAATGCAGTTCAGAGATCTTCAACGTTCCCAGAACTTCTCTGACATAGTCTGATTATCTTTGATATTTTCTGAAGTTCTTTTTGAATGTTCCTGGTGCTTGCTAATATATTCTGAAGTTTTCTGATTTATATGAAATTATTGAATGTTCTCGTAAACTCTCGAAATTTATCGATCATTTTCGGTCCGGAAGTTCTATGACTTTTTTGAAAGTCCTCAGAACTTCTTGAAAGCCCTTCGAACGTCTCGAAAGTACAAAAAGATTTTTAAAGTGCTTGGAGCTTTCGAAATTTCTTGGAGTTTCTCGAAAATTTCCGGAGCATCCCTAAAAGTCTTGTTACTTGATCGGAAGGATCGCTTCAATTTTGGAAGATCTTCGTTTTTTTTGTTCTTTTGATTGTTTTTCTTTTAATCGTATGCATTTTTGTCAAACTTTACTTATTATTATACTAGTATTTCAAATGTTACGGATGCCTGCCGATTCTCTTCAAAGTTTCTAGATGTGTATAGAGATGTGTATGTATCTTCAAAATTCCCGGAAGTTTCCTGGTACTACGGGAACTTAGTGGAAGTTCCCGGTAGTTCTAGGAACGTTTCGGTAGTTTTATAAAGTTTTCGAGTGTTTTCCAAATTTCCGTGATTCTTCGAAGTTTCGTGAAGTTCTTTAAAGTTTCCAGAAGCTTTCGAAAGTCATCTAGGAAGGATTCAAATTTTATTTATTTATTTATTTATTTACTAGTCTTCGAAGATATCGTACAGACAGATGCTAATAACTAATTCTACTCCTAAATATTGACTTAGACGTATTAAAATTAAATTGGTCAAAAACTTCGTTAAAAAGGCGGCAACAGACATCAAGCGGATTGTTTTGTCCAAAGTGAGTACGGTGAACAGGAATACGAAGAAAATCAGCGCGTCGAGTTCTTCTAGCTGGGACGTTGATGTTAATGTTACTCAACAGTGCCGGGCAGTCTACGTTGTTATTAATGATGTCAAATATAAACAGGCGTTGCAAAAGTACGCTCCTACTAGACAGAGTCGGCAGGTCTATCAAATTACAGCGATGCTCGTAGGGTGGCAGCCGAATAGCGTCATTCCACGGCAGCCGACGAAGCACGAATCGAAGGAAGTTGCGTTGAATTCGCTCAATTTGATTTATTTGAGTGGCATGGAATGATGCCCATATAAGCACACCATATTCCAGAACACTGCGTACCAGCGCGCAATAATTGATATGAAGTATTTGAATGTTCTCGGAGGCTCTCAAGACATATCAAACATTTTTGGTTTGGAAGATCTCTGGACTTTTTGGTAGTTCTCGAAACTCCTTGACGGTTTTTGGGACTTATTGGAAGTCCTTCAAACCCCTTGAAAGTATTTGGAGATTCTTTGAAGTTCTTGGAGCTTTCGAAAGTTCTTAGAGCTTGTCGGAATATTCCGGTGCATCTTAAAAAGTTGTGTAACTTATTTTAAGGTCTCAGGAAGTTCTCGAAAATTTTCTAAAGGTCTCGGAACTTATTCGAACGTTTTCGAAAATCGTTCCAGTTTTCGAAATATCTGCGATTTTTTATAAATTCTTTTTCTTTTAATCTTATGCATGTTTTTTTTTTATTTTTTCAATCATGATACTAGTATTTCGAGAATGTTCTTGATGATTGCTGGTTTTCGCTTATTTTTCAAGATTTGTATGAAGATGTGTATGTATCTCCAAAGTTTTCGAAGGCTTTCAGGTAAAATTGAAGTTTTCGAAACTTATTGTTTCGAGTGCCTGGAAGTCCTGCGAACGTCTCGGTAGTTTTGTTAAGTTTTCGGATATTTTCCTAAATTTTTTGAGGTTCTTCGAAGTTTTGAGAAGTTCTTTAAAGTTTTCAAAATCTTTTAAAGTCATCGAGGAAGTTTTCTGAGCTTTCGGAACATCTAAGATTTTTTTCCTATATTAAACAATTATCTTGAAAGTTCCTAAAATTATCTTCATGCTCACTGATATTCTCCGATAAACAATGCAGCGGTCTTTAACATTCTCAGAACTTTTCTGACATTGGCTGATTATCTGTGATATTTTCTGAAGTTCTTTGAAAGTGGTGCTGGGGCTAACTGATACTTTCTGAAGTTTACAGATAGATGTGAAGTTTTCTTAAGTTCTCGGAGGCTCTCGAAACTTCTCTGTTTTTTTTTAACTTTTTGAAACTTCTCGGAAATTTTTGAACGTTTTTGGAACTTTTTGGAAGTCCTCCGAACCTCTCAAAAGTTCTCGGAGATTCCTTGAAGTTCTTGGAGCTTTCCAAAGTTCTTGGAGTTTCTCGGAAGTTTCCGGAGCATCTAAAAAGCAGCATCTAAATAAATCTTGTGATTTCATGGAACGTCTAGGAAGTTCTCGAAAATTTTCAAAAGGTCTCGGAACTTTTCAAACGTTTTCGTAAATCGCTCCACATTTTCCATATTTTCGATTTTTTTTTAATAACTTTATAATTAATATTTTTATTTTCTAATCTTATGCATTTTGTTCAACCTTACCAATCATCATACTAGTTTTTCGATGGTTACTGATGCTTGTTGATCCTCACCATCGTTTTCAAATGTCTGTGAAGACGTGTATGTATCTCTAAAGTTTTCGTGAAGTTTTCCGGCACTATTGTAAGTTTTCGAAACTTATCAAGTTCATGAAGTTCTTGGAACGTTTCTGGTAGTTTCTTAAAGTTTTCGGATATTTTTGAAATTTTTGTAGATCTTAGAAGTCGTCTGGAAGTTTTTGAAAGGAATATCTCTGCGTTTTTCGGAACATCAATGATGATTTTTTCCTAAATTTAACAATCATCTTGAATGTTTCGAAAATCTACTTCATGTTAACTGATATTTTCCAATGTTTCCAGATGTGTATAAATTTATTTGAAGTGCTCTTATATTATTGGAAGATCCCAAAACCTCTAAGAAGTTCTCGGAAGTTTTTGATATTTTCGGAAGTTATCAAGTCTTCTCGAAACAACTACACACTTAGATTTGTTTACAGAAATCTGTAAAATTTTACTGACTTCTAAATAGTTAAACATTCGGTAATCCGTTTTAACGGAGTTTGGTGAAAATTTCCAGTTAACTGTAATAATTTTACCGGATATCGGTTAAATTTTACCAAAATCCGTCAAATTGGACAACCGAACGTTCAGGTAAATTTTGAAGTATTTCTGTAAAAATTCGGAGTTTAGGAAGTTTATCGGACACCTCGAGTTCTTATAACTCTCAAAGTTTTCGAGTTTCAAAGTCTTGGAGTTTCACGGAAATTCTTGAAATCTTTCGGAAGCTCTCAGAAGTTCTCAGAAGTTCTTGCAACATCTAGCAAGTTTTTGGAGCTTCTGAAAATCTCAAAATTTGTATCAACTTCATGGAAATTCTCAAAATTTCCGAAAGTGTATAGAACTCGTGAACTTCTTGAAGGTTTTGGAACTTTTTGGAAGTTCTCAGAACCTCTCGCAAGTACTCGAAGATTCTATGAATTGCTTGGAGCTTTCGGATGTTTTTGGAATTCCTCGGAAGTTTCCGGAGCATCTTAAAAAGTTTTGTATATTCTTGAAAGGTCTAGAAAGTTCTCGAAAATTATCTAAAGGTCTCGGAAGTTTTCAAAAGTTTTCGTAGATTACTCCAGTTTTCGGAATATTTTCGATTTTTGTTATATTTTTAATTTTATTTTTCTACTCCTCTCCTGCATTTTGTTTAACTTTACCAATCATCATACTAGTATTTAGAATGTACCTGATGCTTGCTGATTATCCCCAACTTTTCCAGATGTGTATGAAAATGTTTATGCATCTGTAAAGTTTCCGGAATTTTCCTGGCACTATTGGAAGAGTTCCTGGAAGTTCTCGGAATGTCTCGGTAGTTTTGTAAAGTTTTCGGATATTTTCCGAAGTTTTCCGTAGGTTTTCGATGTTTCGATGTGTTTTTTTCATGTTTTCGTAAGTTTTTGAAAATCATCTAGGAAGTTTTCAAATTGATATGAAGTTTTCGAAAGTTCTCGGAGGCTCTCGAGACTTTTCAAAATTTTCAGGTTTCGGCAGTTCTCTGAACGTTTTTGAAGTTCCCGAACTTCTTGAAGGTTTTGGGACTTCTTAAAAGCCCTCTGAACCTTTCAACAGTACTCGGAGATTCTTTGAAGCTCTTGGAGCTTTCGAAATTCTTGGATTTCAGAAGTTCCGGAGCATCGTAAAACTTTGATTTCTTAAATGAATTTGGAGTCTTGAACTTCATTTCTCGGAGCTCCAAATTTCGGAGTTCCAAAAATTTGTTGCTTCATGGAAGGTCTAGGAATGTCTTGAAAATTTTCTTAAGGTCTCTGAACTTTTCAAACGATTCCGCTCCACTTTTTGGAATAAATTCATTTTGTTTTTATACCTTTTTTTATTTTATTTTTAATGTTGTGCATTTTTTAAACTTTATTAATCATCATACATGACCAGCTCCCCATTCGTTAAATTGTTATTTCTATTAACCTCTGAGACGGCCGCAAGTAATCGTTTCTTTCCTTCTTGCTTTAGATTTAAGATAACTGATGTAAATAAATATGATAACTTTTTTGTAAACGTGATTCGATTGATCCTGTAGAAATAAATGATTTAAAAAAAATCATCATACTAGTATTTTATGGTGAAATATTTATGATTTAAAAAAAATCATCATACTAGTATTTCGAGAAGGTTCTTGATAATTGCTGGTTCTTCGTAACGTTTCCAGATGTGTTTGAAGATATGTATGTATCTCAAAAAAAGGTGGAACTTTTTCGGCACTATTGGAAGTTTTTTAAACTTACCGAAAGTTCCCTAAAGATCTCGGAACGTCTCGGTAGTTTTGTGAGTTTTCGGGTATTTTTCAAAAAAACTTCGTGGTTTTCGAAGTTGCTGGAAGTTTTTAAAAAAGTATTATTAGACCACAACACTGAAGAAGTCGGCACATTTTAGACGAAATCCGCGTATCTGTCAAGAAAAGCAATAAAGGTTGTTGGTTAAATGGAAATTACTAATCTATCTTCTCATTTTCTACATTTTTTTAAGTTTAAAAAAGTTTTTGAAAATATTCTGGGAAGTTCTCTGAGCTTTTTGAAAGCTTTTTTTAATTTAGCAATCATCTTGAACGTTTCTAAAATTTACTGAATGCATACTGATATTTTTGAAGTATCCATAAGTGTATGAAGTTCTTTAAAATACTCCTACAAATTTGAAATTTGCCACAACCTCTTAGAAGTTCTCGGAAGTTATCAGGACTTCTCAAAATATTTAAGTTTATGGAACACCTCATACGTTTTCATAACTCTCAGAAGTTTTCGGAAATTTAAAAAAGTTCCCGGAGTTTCACGGAGTTTCACGAAAGGTCTTCAAGTCTTTCGGAAGCTCTCAGAAATTCTCAGATGTTCTTGGAACATCTAGGAAATTTTTGAGCTATTTTGATCTTAATTTTTTTATCTAGTTCATGGAAATTCACAAAATCTCAAATTTTTGATTTAGTTCAGAGAAGTTCTCTTAAGTTCACAGAATTTCCTAGATGTTTACAGATATTTACAGATGATTTTAATAAAAGCGCATCTTCAATGGTGAAATACTGGCTGTTACTAAACTGTTTGATTAGTTCCAGCAAACGGTTATGAATCAGTTGAAATAAATTGATTGACCTATCAACAGTATTATTCGCTTCCATTCTCGAAAAAGAAGGATGCTTCGCCTAACCACATCTGATTTTTCGAATCGCTTGAACAACGTAAAACGCCTAGCGATAAATTGTCAATGAATTGGGTCAATCCTTTTGAGCAGTTCATTCCTCAGATCGACACTTTGCACCCTCATTTTTATAGAAGTACATCACAAGCATTCCGAACTTAAACAACTCCAATCCAAGCACGTCCCCCACGCCACGCATTGCCCGAAGTTCCCAGAATGTGCGTCCAGACAAATTGTGCCATTTTCCGTCATGGAAACCCGACTCCCTCTCAGACAAGCCGTTTCCGCAAAGTCGAACAAATTATCCACTCCTTTTCAAGAAGGTCCTGTATTCCCAAGTTGAGATCTGTGATGATATATTGGCTTTTGTCACGCATATTTCCGCCTCCAGCTCCCCCATCCCCCGTGGCCTGGCCCACCGATTTCGAAATCCCGAACTTGAAGTCCTTTGTTCTCCGCCGGCTGTCAGAATCCGGAAGGCAAGAGGAGCAGTTTCTTTTGATCGATTCACTTCCATCATCCAGATTCCACTTTCTGCACGTTTCCTCCCCCTCCCGCTCCTGCCCCCTTCCGTAACGTCATTATAAACCGAAAGTAAGAGCGAATCCAATCGGGTGTGATTGGAAGCAAAACAAACAATCATCTTCGCCATACGCCATTCAGTTTTCCCCAATGAGTGGGGATCAAATTCGTTGCCTCGATTGCCGTCATTATAACCTAGCCTAATCTTAGCCTAGCATAGACACACACGGACACGGAAACGGAATATGCTCTGTATGTACAATTGTTTCGATTTCATCAACAACGACAACCACCCGAGACCCTCCTGTAACAAATGATGGAAAATGATTGATTACACTCTATTTGTCCGTTTCTGATCCTGATGTGCGGCGGCGCCCAACGTTGCAGATGGGATCATAAATTACGACGCTCGCTTTCTCCTGCAGGCGCAGGTTTGGCGACTCAATTTCGAATCCGCGCCGTCTCAGGTGGCGAATTTCACATTGTTGATATAATTTTTATTTTAAGTAATATTTCACGCAAATCGATTCTCTCTTCCTTATTCAATAACCTGACGCGGCCCGGAGCATTTCCCCCTAGCGGATGCGACCGTCAGCCTGCTGCCCAGGTGGTGGATTTGTATCGTCCTCACCACCCACGGCGTCGGCTCTGTCCAATGCAGTGGTGGCGATCATAATTCCACTGTTTCCACTCGAAGCGACGGCAGCATCAGGAGCAGTTTCTGGTTTCCGTTCTCGTTGTCCGGCGCCGGGACGAGCAACTTTCGCAGCGGCCGGTCTTCAGTCATAGCTTTGCTGGTCGTATCACCGCAGCAGGGATGTTTCCGTCGATTGAACCTGGGGAAGATGATAGACAGCTGATTAGATGGGCTATTCAGTGGATTTGATTGCCGGGGTCATCATTATTTGAATGTGGACAAAAAAAAAAAATGGGGGACGAAGATGGAGTAGGGATTATATGATGCCGGCAAATTTGTTTTCCACGGATTATGTCAATGAACTGTACGGGTTTATTGGCAGTAAGAGCGCTTTTCTGGGAAGTACATATGGATGTTGTAATCTGTTTTCTGTTTAGCGGTAACCTGATGACCTTGGATCTTGAGAATAACGGAAAAACTTCGTTGGGAGCTTTTTCTGTTGAATTTTACTGTTGGATGATGTTACCTTTTGCGTAACTGTGATGAAACTGGCGGTGACAATCGAATGTCAGGTAGACCTCCACCACCCATATCCGTGGGTAAATATCGCACCCATCCAATCATGATCTGTGACCACGGAAAGAAGACGTGACCAGTGATTGATATTTATTCAGTTGAAAATAAAAGAAGAGACCTAAATGTATCCACATATGGCGAGATCTGACCCTTCGTACGAAACTCACCGTCGCAAGCCACATAATTTTCTTGATGACGTAGAGTGG